>JASSUY010032958.1:0-25776 GCA_032466535.1 Forpus xanthops
CTTCCCATTTCCCCGGGACTGGGGAAGAAAGAGGGGGGAGTGAGCAGAACTGTTTGAGGGGCCTCAAACCATGACATGAATAAAAGTTCAAACTAGATAAAACCTTGAAATAAGGGAAAATTTCCCAGCAGTAATGAACGACAGAAACAGCTTATTGGGGGAACCACTGAAACCACCATGACTTGTAGCCTTTTAAACAAAGACAGATAGCTCTGAAGATACACCTTTAGCCTACACGCATACTACATGATTATGGCTGTCATTCTTAGCTCTGTATGCTGTGAACCCTTAGGTCCCTTAAGGTATGCATAGCGCATACTTTAATTTCCTCAACCTTTGGTGGAACAGGACTATCTACACTGTACTCAACATGCTTGTGATCTCTCCATGAAGGCTCAAATGATTATAAAGGCATTATGGCTAGCAAGGATGCAGTTAGCACTGTGGAGACACATGGTCAGGGAGAAGGGGCGATAAAGGCAAAGCATCCCAGATTCTGACATGCATGAGATAACCAGAGAGAGGCATCAGGTGGATTAACCATTGCTCCTTCTCAACAGAAAATCTTTTTATCTACACCTCGCTTGCTCTAACAGATGCAGCTATGTTGCAGTCCCAGAAACAGCTCTGTATAGCAACAGGCATCCCACAGGAACTTGAAACACATTAGCCTGCCATACATGGGAGGTCAGACTAAATGATCTCACAGTCCCTGAAGTCGTTCTTTTATCTTGTATTACCCCAAGTATGGTTTTTCTTCCTTTCACAGGTTACTGGAGCAAAAGTACAAAAAGAGGGAAGAAAAAGTACTCACTTGGAATGAGATTTTAACCTGGTGCCCCCTGGGAGCAACTGAGTGAATGCCATGACTTCCAGGCTACATGAAAGTAAGCAAGACAATAAGAACCCTGTCAGCTAAGTAAAATTGCTTGCCTGTGAACTACACTTTCTGCCACCCTTATGTCCTGTTCTGATGGAGGCAGTCAGCCCTAACAATCAGCTAGGATTTTGATAGCAGGTGTTTGACAGATTGTGATCTGTTCCGAAGGCAGGAATGAGCAATTGCCACCGCAGTAGGTGTCCATTAGCAACTCTTTTTTGGCAGATAAACAACAAAATTTAAGAGTATGAAAAAGCAATAGGGCACCTGAGATGGGACTAAAGCATGCCAAATCTAACCTTCTGCTCTTGAGTAGCAGAGTGCTCACCCCTTGTGAAGCTAACAAATCTTTCCTTTACATGCAGCCCAAAACTGTTTAAAATGTTCCACTGTTTTCTTCTAACTCAACCCACAGAGCATTTAGAAAGTGGAGCACACCACAGATGCAGTCAGATCTGATCCCAGTGTGCTTGCTGAAGGGAGTCACATTAGCCAGCTTCACTTGTTTAAAAAGTTAGGACACATCAGGTTTTTTATGGTCCCCCTGCTCACTCAGAGGCAGGGTCCTCCAGAGGGAGCTACACACTGAAGGGCACTGCAGACACACACATTTTGCCCTTCCCATCTATCTAATGCACCCCATCTATCTAAGCAGCTACTAGCATCTCTGCCACTATCACCCTTAGGCAGCATTAAAAATCAAAGGTATATAGCAGCCATACTTGTAAATGAAATACATGAAGCAGCAATGAGTTTAGACCAGAAACATCAGTGGAAAAACACAAGAAACTTGACCTCAGTGAAAACCCACTCAGCAGCTGAAATTAGAAACATTAATTCCACAGCATTGCCCATAATTAAAGCTTCCATCTACCAGCAAACAGCTGTGTAACTACTGCTGACTGAACTCAGTGCTTTTAAATAAGATTAGGCTGAAATGAAAGGAAAACTGAGCATTGCTAGCATCAGTAGGACAAGCAATACCTTAGTATATCTTATATTGAGTAAATAATAAAACTGGTTATTGATGCCATTTTGTGGTTGTTCTGAGAACTCATTACCAGCAGAAATGAAAGTATCATAAGCAAAACGAAGGAACTCAGGAGTTGCAACATCTGCATCCTATTACCTAGTAGTCTATGCTGAGATCCTGCACTGAGCATTATTAATTTCTTTTTGCTATAACATTTCAGAGGCATGAGCTTGCCACTTGTGCTGGTTTTAGCTGGGATAGAGTCAATTTCCTTCACAGTATCTACTATGAGACAAAGGTATTGACTTGTGCTGAAAACAGAGTTGCTAACACAGAAATGCTTTTGTTACTGCTGATCAGTGCTTACACGGAGTCAAGGCCTTTTCTGCTTCTCACCCCACTCCACAAGACAGTAGACTGAGGGTGCACCAGAGCTGCAAGGAGACACAGCTGGGATAGATGACCCCAGCTGACACAAGGGATATCCCAGATCCCATGGCATCATGCCCAGCCTATAAAGCTGGGGGAGGACTAAGGGGAGGATGCTCAGAGTGATGACATTTGTCTTCTGAATAACCGTTACATATGATAGAGCCCTGCTGTCCTGGGAATGGCTGAACACCTGCCTGTCAATGGGAAGTAGTGAAATAATTCCTTGTTTGGCTTTGTTTGTGCATGTGGCTTCTGCTTTACCCATTAAACTGTCTTATATGAACCCATGAGTTTTCTCACTTTTTGTTCCTCCAATTCTCTCTCCTGTCCAGACAAGGGAGGAAGCGAGCGAGAGACTGGGTAGTGCTCAGTTGCTGACTGGGGATAAACTGCAGCACCACTGAAGTCTATTCTATTGACTTACCACCACAAGAGAACACTGTCTCAGACCAGACATATAAATAAAGAATTATCCAAAGAGATGGTGAGCTGCCCTTGTGTGTCTTTAAATGGTGCGTGTTGTTTTTTCTGATTGAAAACTATTTGTAGCTGAGGACAAATGACAGGATAGCAACAAGAAAGAATCATCATCCTGTGACATAGGTGCCATATGGTACACAAATCCCATTAAGAGGGTTTAACTGTCATTTTAAAGCCCACAGACAAGCAGGAATAAAAGGGAGCCCAGTTCAGATGCTTTCCAGATGCTGATTTTGCTCAAATTTTGGTCACACTGAGAATGCAAGAACCCTCTGTCCTCCTGGTGGCAGCCACTGAATATGACAGAAAGAAGCTGCAGTTAAGTCCCAGTTACTGTAAGCAAACACCGGTAAGCCAGTGGCACGCATTACCTCTCCTCAAGTCACCGTGCCCCTGCAGTGTTTATGCGTTAGCAGCTAGTCCTTTCTCAGTTGCACTGACAATTCAGAGAAGGTGGTTCGATTACAATGCAGCGATGGGACTTTCCCAGCCTAAAATTTGTCTGTGTCTCTTCAGAAGTAACCCTCCTCATGACAGAGCCATAAAGCCAGGACTGCAAACAGCATCACTGTTCACACTGCTCACACATTTATTTCTTTTTTGTTATTTTTTTTTTTTTTTTATCCAGGTGGTGGAAAAGAAATGAACTGGGTCTATTCAGGCAAGGTAATTGTACTGTGACCAAGGGGTAGCGTCTGCACTGCAGATCTGCAATATGCATTGCTTCCTCACATCCCAGGCTGGACTTTCTTGTCAGTGTCATGACAGAAGTGACACAGAAGAGGAGCTGATTAAGTCCTGCCTCCAACAATCAAAAATAAAGGCACAGAGGTGGCTTATCAAACTTCAGGCAGTATAAAAAAATCAACTTCTTAATAAGTATCCTGCCTGTTCCATCAGAGGTGTAACTGAAGTGTCTCATTTGATTTAACGAAATAGGCGTATGGAAATAGTACATAATTTAGAATCACAAGATTTGGTTAAAGCTCTGATTGCAAGGTCTTAAGCAGGTCTAAGGCCCAATTAAAAAAAATAAAATCCAGAAAATTTAATCCATCTTTACCTTTTCTGCTTCAATGTGACTCTTGTTAGCTCCCTAAAATTAGATTTTTAATCTCAGATTGGCACCCCATTCTCTGCCACTCAAGTATCACAAACTGTGAGAAGATTATGGCCACTTATGTAGCATCTATTTTCCTATAATCCTTTCAGCACCATAAATGCTAAATATAGCTTCCAGTTTAAATTAGCTTTAACCTCAAGTTGACTTCAGTTAATTATGCAGGAAAAGTCATTTAAAAAAAAAAGAAAAAAGCTAGAAATATTCCCACACTTAAAAAATAAGAGGTATTAAGCTGTTCAGAGCATATAAACAGATCACCTCACCAGTGAACTCCAGTAGCTTTTTGTAAACCTAGGACACGTGAGCTATTAGTCTACCACACATGAGTAGACTAGTTACAGTGCTCACCCTTGTAAACAGCCATCCCAAATAAGACAACAAGAAACTAGGGAGAAGGGCTAAAACAATCTCAAAAGCTGGAACAGGAATGATTTCAGTAAAACAACTGTCAAGAACCCTGCCTTTTGCTTGGCAATATACCTAGGAATAAATATGTCCTCAGCATCAAAGCAAGGGTTTCTGGAAGGCTGCTGTAGTGCAGAGGTCTTCCACATTCGAACAGGAGCACCCATAACTGGTCCCAGGGTCCTGCTGACCACAGCCAGCTCCACAGCTAGGCTACACCCAAGCCAGAGCTCACTCTGAGTTTTAACTTATACATTTATACATCACATACTTACTCATTAACCTTTATGCTCTGTTTCTGCCTCTGCAACAGTGCTTATTCTGGACCAGCTTTTTTCAGCAGTCACTTCGCCTGAGGAATGTAACAACAAATGAGTCCCAATGACCCAATAAAACAGAAGGAAAATACCATCAGGTGCAACACACTTAAAGTTACAATTTCATCTCAAAACTTCATTTACAAAGCTTCAAGTTTTTCCATGTCTTTCCTTTACCCTTTTCAAGGTACCACATGGAGAGAAAGGAGGTCCATCTCCAGCAAGCCTGGCATTTTCTCATATTCCATGTACAGAATAACTGCCAGTACCCTAGCCTGGCATGAGATATGCCATAGAAATGGAAATTAAAATACATCTGATTGTGCCTGCCTGTCCATTTTGCTTCAGCTTGTTAGGAGCAATTAAACAGATGCCTAAAGCTGAGCCGTAAAATGAGTACCCAGGAGCTCTTCCCACAGAGCTTTCCTCCTTCATTTGGAGGACTGCCATGTACACAGACTGTGATATTCTCAAATGTTCATTACTGAGATACACTCATCTGTTAAATACAGATTGGAAAGAAAGGATAGACAGAGCTGGGCAAAGGAAAAGCAACAAAACAGAAAATGTTCTTGCGAACTGCCATGACCACTACTGAAACTTTCTCTGAGTGTCTGTTTAAGAAGCTATGAAATCCCAGCAAAATAAACA
Source organism: Forpus xanthops (assembly GCA_032466535.1). Classification (NCBI taxonomy): domain Eukaryota; kingdom Metazoa; phylum Chordata; class Aves; order Psittaciformes; family Psittacidae; genus Forpus; species Forpus xanthops. The sequence goes on from JASSUY010032958.1 coordinate 5,262, forward strand.
AACATGTTGAAAAAAACAATACTAAGATTCTAGGTTCTACATCAAAGAACCTAGGTTCTACATCAAAGCAGACCAGAAGACTCAAGCTGGCTGTAAGCAGGAAATCCAAACAAGACCCTCAGCCTGCTTCCAGAATGTTTTTCCCTGAAAAGTATCAATTTTCTTTTATTTTCTGGACAAGTTTTATAGTAAGAGAGTAAAAAAAAATGTTTTCAACTACTCCTGGCTACAAAACCAAGGAACAAGAAGACAGTAATCAATACAAGAAGTATCAGGAGGAACTATAGGTTCCAGGCATTTACATCAAGCCTCCTGAAGCTAAACTGAGCACCTCACAGACCTTAGCAAGAATGTCTTCTATCTCACTGAGACACAAGGAAAGAAGCAGTACCATAGAGAGGAGTAGGATACAAAGATAAAGGACAGGAACACATATTTAGAGAAATTTCTTCAGTTTCTCTGTATTACAATTTGCAAAACTATTCAAATCTGAGCCTTTGGCTCAGACCAAATCCCCTACAGTAGGTGGTGGACAAATGTCCCAAGTAGGCTACACACTTTAGAAAAAGAAATCATTTGTCTTTCATAACCAGGCCCTTTGAAATACAGTGTTTCTGGTTTCTTTCATTCTATAGAATTTTTGAAGCTTTCTCACTGGTACTTTTAAAGAGATTAACAACTTGAACAATTATCTATGCTCTCATTTCCTCATGAAATACAGGTTAGTTTAATCTTCTCAGGCCCTGCAAGGATACTGCAGGGTATAGCTGCAATATGAAATCACATGTCACTCCACATGGAGGCTGCAAAGCTTTTGCTCTCTATTTATTATTAACAAACAAAAAAACTACCAGGTTTCGTCATTACTACAGTTTCTGTACTTTGCTTCAGGGGAATCTGAAGAAGGCAATTGCACTCTTAAAAAACAAGCCAAAGCAAGACAAACAAATAAAAAAAGCGGCAAGAAAGCCCAATCCTTGAAATTAGAGGAAAGATTAATGTTATTGTGCAAGTAAGGACATTCCCTGTAATAATGAAGAATCAGTATGAGTTTTTCTAGGTAAAGAAAACAATTCAGCCATTACATGAGCCACAGTGACGGGAATCACTTGCTGTAGCAAGTGAGTCAGAGGGATTGCAGAGGACATTTGTGATGACTGAGACACAGCAGTGACACTCCATAAGCTACGCCCATGTCAACCCAGAGGAAGCCCTCAAGCTGTTCCAGTGTATTGGCACACGCTGCTCCAGGCCGGCTCTGTAGTGTACTTCCTTGATATCACAGCTTCCCAGGAAAACAACTCAGTACCGGTTTATCATGATTCACTACCTGCACATCCATTTGCGGGGGTCATAGAAACAGCTAACACTAACCAGAATTAGTGTGCAAACGAAAATTCTTTTTCTTCACAACTCATAGTCTCTTTATTCAGTCCAATGTTATTATTACCAGAGAACACTGAATTGGCAACTTTTCACCAGAGACAAAATATGTACCACCACATCCTACACCCACAGCCAGGAAAGTTGCACAGCTAGTACACCCCTGAGGCTGCTCTATGGCATTTCCCATCACTGGAGGAGCTTAGTGGGGCCCAAGGAAACCTCAACCAAGTCTTTCTGTCCTTAGATATTTCCTGTCATAAAAAGTCTTCAAAAAGGCGAGTGCAATGCGACAACTATTTCATCAATACTGCTCTAAAGTTTTAGGTTTGGCCAATGCCCAGGCACCTCCTAATGTCCTCAGCACTGCCAGTCCCCTGACCATAGCACTGGACCTTTCTGTTTATTTTTTGCCATGGAACAAATAGGGATGGACCCATACGACACTAGCTTTCTCTTCATCCTCCCATCAAGACAACGCTGAAATCAAGCCAATAGCATATTGCTTTTAATTGTAATGAAACTGATCTATACATTGAGGAGTATGCATCTTGTCCAGGGTCCTGTTGCTGACTCACAGTCTCATGAATCTTCAGGCCTGGGTGTAGCTGTTGGGAGCATTGGGGTGGCACATTCCCAGTACAACCAACCACAAATAGCATACATAGCATCCACAATATTTATCCTAATTAATAATGTTGAATCCAATGTACTACCCCCTCAGTGTTGCTGAGGGAAGAGTCAGTGTCAAGAGCATACATGGCAAAGCCCTAAGGATATGTGGCCATTTGATCTGTTCAGCCTGACCAATTTCAATGCTGTGACAATGTCACAGTTGGAATAAAAAAAAATCCCTTGGCATCTCTCATTTTGCTTTTTATGCAAATTCAACATTCCTGCTGTATTATTGATTCTCTCTCACATTACCATAAGGAGATTCACAGAGCCCACAGCCTCTGTTCACCCAGTACATACATATGGGAATCCAAGGTACATACGCAACCTTTCACACAGGCCACCAGGGCAGGTTTACTACACACGGTGAAAGGACTTGAGACTATTATCCACATGCTACAGCAGAGACAGACATTTCTCCAAAGGACTGCAGGGCACTCAATTGCCAATGCTTCTCTCTGTGATCATCACTGTTTATTTAGCACAACTGGCTGAGCAGCATTGGCAAAGTACACCAATAGAAAAGCCCTTTTCTTCTACCATGGCACCTCTGGAGGGGAAAGACACTGACAGTTTGTCTTGCTGTTAGTTTTCCAGGCTGTTGTTCACTTCAAAAGCATCCTCATATAGTGAAATGAGCTCAAGACGGGGAGCTGTACTCACCCAGCTATTCTCAACTCCCAGGCTGCCTTCCTTCCCTAGAAGCAAGCACTGCCCTTCCTGTTCTGGAGAAATGTTAAAACTCCTAGAGACCTTGCTAACTCAGGGAACCACTTGAAGAATGATAAAATCAAATAATTTCCTCAACAGACTGCTTCTAGAAGAGCAAAGTACTGGAGAAAGAACAGTCCCTGCACTGCTTGCTGAGGGTATCTGGTATCATGAGCATCCATTAGTCCACTTAATACAGCGACCTGTATCCATTTACTGAACTGATTTGGCATACGAATGTTTACTCTCCTGAGTGTATTTAAACTAATGGCTGCTAAAGCAGCTTATGTGACTTTTTAATCTAGCTTTTCCATGCAGTCATTTGTGGAATGACTGTTTAAAAGGGAAACAGAGAAGAAATTGGGGCAAAACTTCCACTGACAGACTCTGAAAATGATGTGGCCACAGCACATGCAGTTACACAGGTGGATATGTGGCTGACTTGTTACCAGTGGACTACTTTTCCAACAGCTGAGCAATTATTTCTACAGGCCACCTGACAAGAGGCACATGCACACTGCCTTTGAGCAAGTCCTGAACAGGGGGCAATTTACGGAACTATTCTCATCCCCTGAAGAAGAAAATACAGATATTCCCCCACCAACCCCTTTCCTCAGGCAGAAAGGGGACAGGCCCAGCCTGGTGGCTCATTCCCCTGCATTCTCTCTCAAGGCTTTTGAATATCATTAAGTACTGAGGCAAGAGTAGAACTGGGCAATGAAAGTTTCAAGGGTCTGCCTGGCTCTGATCACCAATAACCTGATTTATTGAGCAGCTGTAATATTCTGTGTCACTGTAAAAAAGTCTTTGTGCCGTTTTCCTTAGAGAAAATAAAATTGATCTCTTACAAAACACTAATATCTCTTCATCTCTTATTAAATATATCTGTATCATACTATTTTCCATTTCAAGGTCTCCCATTTCTTTCTATAGTCATTAAGCATGCCACACAAAAATCAAATCAGTGCAAAATCATATTTAACCCCAACATACCATACATCTCATGTTGCTTCATCATATGGTGGAAAAAGCTTATCAAAGGACAGCAATCAGTCTTTGCAATAGTAAGCATTAGATTTACTTCTTCTAATGTATTGCACATGATCTTCTGATTACTTTCCCAGCTTGCGCACTGCAGGGTTGCTTATCCACCATACTGCATAACTGCAGACAAAACAGGACCAAGTCTAGATATCATACATAACCCATAACTCCTTCACAGATCCTCTTTTAGGCATTGCCACTGCTGGTTTAAATGCAATCAATAAATTGGCATAAAGTTCCTTTTGAAAATGAAAACTGTCTTGCTGTTCTGATACTGATTCATCCTTACATTGATACAGACACTGCTTCAAAGTTAGAGGCAAAAAAAGCCAGCATAAGACATTATCTTTCAAGGGGACTGGCGCTGCCCACCCCATCAAACATCTCTACCTGCACATGTCCCCACAGAGCCAGGAGCTGCTCTCACAATCACAAATCCCCCTTAACTATCCCAGTGCCCTCACAACATCCAAACAGAACAGCTTGAGAACACAGCTCAGAGCAGGGACTTAGTGATCCAACATACAAATGTAGGAAAATGAGCTAGAAAGAAATACATAGCACAAACACATTTATGGCTCCTGAGTAATGAATACTATTTTTAGCTTTCTAAAGAAAACCCTTTTCCTTTGGCATGACTCTAAAGGTGAAGAGTCACTTCCCATCACATGTCACAACAGGAAAGGAAAAAAATCACCTTTGGGTAATCTCATCCTGGGGAAATCAAATTAGCTCAGTCTGGCAGGTGCTGCAGACCTGAGAAGCAGGAGGAGCAGACGTAGTATGGTGTGACCAGCCCAGTTCTTTATGAAAGCCATCTTCACTTCAGAGTGCCTGGATCCATGCTTCAGGCAAGGATCACCTGGACATCCCACCTTCTCACAGCAATGGCATCACCCAACTGTTGCTGCAGCTTCCAAAACTACAGAAGGGAACAGCATGACCTGTTTAAACCACAAGATCCACCTGACAGTGGGTTTCTGAATGATTATCGCATACCTCAGTTTGCCTCTTGACTTTAATCAGCAAAGAAGTGGGATAATCTCCAAAATACATGCTTTATTGTGGTCTATCAGTGGTAGAAAATGACATGGAGTTGTGCTTTCCCCACACACTTTGATCTGGCATGGATCCCAGGACCCAACTAATGCCCTCTGTTGGGTCAAGTGGAGGAAACAACTCTTTTCCTTTGCCACTGCCAGCTCAAACATATGCCATAAGGTCATCTCCAAATACATCACATCAAGTATTTGCTGACTAGATACTTGCATGCACAGCTGAGAGATGGAAAGGTCATTCAGTGCTGTGCTTCCTCTCAAAAAATGACATTATGTGGAAGAAAGCTGCTGAATATAGATCATCAGTCCATGCCTGACAGCACAGAGAGGCAGAAAGCTGAGCAACAAGAAAGGAAAGCCACAGGCCTCTGAGATACCTATTTATTCACTTTCAGAAATTCCTTTGATGAGCTCTCAACAGGGGATAACTGTCATTTCTTTCAATCTTCACTGAATCTTTCATAAAGGCATAGGCTGTTTCTGTTGGATTTTGAATCAGAAAAATGGACTGTACAATTTCCTGCAGAAATCAGGGTGCCCTCTCTCAGCATCCATCCAGACCATAAGAAAAGGGAGACTGGATAAGTAAAAAAAGAACTAAATGGGTGTTTAAGTTCAAAGATAACACCAGTAGAATGCCTGAAAACCTAGAAAATACTATTTGGAAGAAGGCCAAGGTGTGGATGCATCTTTGTAGCTACATCTCAGACTGTAGTTACAAAGACTTGAAGCATCTAAGCCCTGTCTGCCCCCTCCATTCAGCTACTTCTCTAAGAAGCACAGCCATGGATCAGCTTCTGATTCATTTCAGACTTACAGGACACATCAGACTATAACCAGTCAAAGGGAGGTTTACTGTTCTGTCTCTTCGGGCCAATGGCCACTGACAACTCACCTCACTGCAGCTTAATCTGCTCTAAGCAGCCCAGACAGAGCAGCTGCCGTTTGCTTTGTGCTCTTGCATAAAAGCTGTGGATTTTACTGCGAAATCTGGATTTGACAAACTGGTAGCAAATAAAGGCAGCTGACAATGATACACAAGCATCTGAGCAGATTGCCCTTAATGGAAACAGAAAGAAATTTGTTTCCCTTAGAAACATAATTTTAAGATTAATATATGCCTTTGCTGTTCACCAAACATCACTTGAACAACATTAATCTCCTACGTTGTGACACATTTTCACTGACATCATCTTAATGCATTTACTGATGTTACAAGGAAAAGAAACAGACAATGTCACAACCAAATTAATATCTCCGTTGCTCATAAACCACAGCACACCCACTGGAGAGAGGAAACCTTTATTTATGATGCTCATGAGTGTTTAGAGAATACAAAACTAGAAATTCCCAATACAAAACTCCTGCCAAAGACAGTAATGTTAAGGTAATGGCTATGTGAAGAAGTTGTTAAATGTCATATCAAGCACAAAGATACCAAAATCTGTCAAGCATTTTTATCATAAGAAGTAATGTATTGCTATCTTGCAATTCTTAATTTCGCTCAAATAATTCTAGCACTAAATACATACCAATTACTCTATTCAGATTATAGTGAAAATAGACAATATTAACATTTTTTTTAAACTTATAAAATATTTTTATATCAAACACTTTAAAATGTAGGAGGAAACATTAAATAAGCAAACGCTTTCAACTGAAGGTAGAATTAATTTTTTTGGTGTGCCTCAATAGCTCCTTCTCATTTCAGAAAAGCAAGTCTTTTTTACGTGCAAAAGGTGGCATCAGACCTTCATGCTGAGGAATGAAAAAGCAGCAGTTGTTCTGTAGCTCAAACATCAAAATAAAATATGTTTTCACACCAAAAAGACATGTAGAAATGCTGTGCTGTCAGAAACAATAACATACTACCTAGTAAATAAAAGTGAGTTACAGTAAATAGAAGGAACCCTATTCCTTGCCAAGCTGCATCTCTTATAGCAACTGGCATATGTGCAAAGTGAAATCAAATTCTATCAAATAATGCTTCTCCATCTGCTTACATTCTGCTTCCTCTACACTCACTTTTTCCTTGGCTGTGGAAGATTTCCCTAAATACTAACCGGCAGGTAACCAGAGCTGGGGCTGGGATACAAAAGAGCTTCTTTTTCCCCAAATACACACGATACCTTTGCACCCCCTGCTGGGGAACGAATCGGGAGCGAACAAGCCGACGGTTCTGCAGTGGAGATCTCTCCGCACCTCTCCTCACCGCCTACATGTAACTACTGAGAACTGGGTTTCATCATAAACATTCTCTTTTAATCCCGTGATATCAATTCAATTCTATCCATTATCTCTTCTGGCTTCAGTAGCAGTTAGTGAAAAGTTTACACAGAGAATGAATGAATAATTGGGAAAGATCAAGAAAATTCCTTATTTTATGAGTGACCTTCTTGCAAGGTCACTCAATTCTTCACTTTTCATAAAGAAGAATTCCTCTTGTGCTGGGTAGAAAAGCCTTTTTAATACAAAAATAAATAAATAATGATAAAAAGAAAACAACAAAAACTGAAATAGCAATATATCATTAAATAACACAACAGGAGGACAAACATTTGCTAGCTACTGAAAGCCAGGTCTTTGCTGCTGACAAGCAGAAACACTGGCAGATTTTCTGTAGCGAAGATAGTGAGCCCTCTTCTGGAACTTTGTCTCTCTCCCTTTAAGATTAGCAGCAGATCACAGCGTGATTATTTTATACTTATCAGTATTTTTTATTAATTTAATTAGTTATAAAAGAGAAAATGTTCGTGTTAAAATAAAAGTATTCAAGAAAGCACTAAAGAAGTTGGGTATTTGGTTACTCCAGCTTATCAAAGCAAGCTGCAAACCCATTTTCAAAGAGCATCTCTGCTGTTATATTTATAACCAGAAGGTGGCATTAAATTGCCACAAATCTGCCCCAAGTATTCTTAACTGCTGCCTGCCGGAGCCCAGTAGGGAAGAGTCCTGGGCAATTCACACAGCTACAAATCTGTCATTTTAGTTACCACTTCGGCAAACTCCCAGAAATTGGATATAGCCAATTCATGCACTCTGGCAACAAAAATGTTTTATTTCTTGCATCCTGCCTGGTCCCACAATGCAACTGGCCCCTGGCATACCTGCATTGACTTTTCTGGAAGACCACTGAAACTGCAGGACTCAGAAGGACCTCATGTCCCTTGGTATGTCCAACGTGCAATACTGTCTCATGTCACCAGTTGATCGGAATCTCAAAAACTATGGGGAGTTTTGGAAGACAAGGTTCCCATGACACTCACCACTTATTCGCATCACCTCAAATGAAAAGGTCACACTATGGAAATTACAGGGGTTTGCTGGACCCTCTATTGGCTTATGGCAAGCCTGAGGGCCATGCATCTGAGGACCTTGCCTCTTCCACAGTGTTTCTGTATAACTTCAGGGATGCATTTGTATTGATTGACCAAGCAGAGGCTTCCTAGGTTTTACTGAGGGAGAAGTTATTCCAGTAACTGGTCAGCAGTTTAGAGTACTGCCCAAGTGCAATGGAAAGCATGCTTCAGATGGTTGAAGTTTCAGGAAGGAAAACTCATACGTGCACACTGACACTAAAGAGAGCCCCAGAGCCCTCAAAGTTTCCTCTATGTGGTTTAACTGAGCAGGAAGATCTATTCCCTCCTGCCCTGCTCCAGATCTGCATCACTCCTCTCAGTCCTGCAGACGATACGCACTCCTGAGCAGTGGGATACGCTGGGACAGGCACTGCTCTGCCTGTACCACCAGCTGTCTGTCATGGATGCAGAAAAGCTGTCCCATGACATAAAAAGAAGGGGTTAAAGGAATGCTGGAAATATCCTGGTAAACTGATGTTACAGATAAACCCTCACCCCTGCCCGTTGAAGTGAATGGTAGGTTGTATGAGCAGCACTAGAGACACACACAGGCACAGTTTGCCTGGCTCCAAGACACCCCTTGGTGCAACAGTGATTTCCAAGCAGACTGCAGCAAACAGTGAAGCAGACAAAGGAGCGAAGGTCCTGTTCCCCTTGGCTTGCCACATCCCCACACCAAGTTGCAGCCCCACTTTGAAGGGGACAGTTTGCTGCTAGGTGCCAGTCAGACAACTAACAGCATGCAAATAGATGGTGCTCTGCCCATGAAGAGTTGCTGTCTCAACACAGGCTCTAACATACTGCCAGAAAAACAATTTAAAACAAGCAAAAAAAATGTACAAATATAGCTCAACATGGTTATTTCATCTTCCATATTCAATAAGTTGGTCATTGTTCTGTTTTTAGTCAATTGTTACCTTATTTTAGTCTAGTGCTGTACCACCCCACAAAGAAATCGCCACACCAAAACCCCACAGACATTCAGGAGAAGAAACTGAAATTCACTCAAAAGTAAAACAAACAAACAAAAAGTAGGCATCCAGAGTTGCAAAATGGAAGGGTTAACAATCAGGATATTTCGACTCTAATGCAGGATAGGTGACAAGGTGAATACTGGGACTTCCTTCTTTCTTCGATCCACACAAACACAAAGAGACCCCAGCAAGCAAAACATCCAAGTGTTGGAATTACTCTGTATTTACACAGAATAAGAAGCAGTTCTCTCAATTAGCTCTGTCCTTACCTCAAAAATTAATTTTTCTTGGGAAAGAAATAGAGAAAAACAAATTATTCCTGCCTTTCAGATAAATAATTCAAAGATTTCAGTATTTGAATACTTCTTTGAGAAGGGAGAGCTTCCAGTGGTGGACATCTAAAGGAGAGATCAGCTTTGCCAACATCCATGTGGTAGCCCAGACAAGATGAGTATGTGCATGCAGAGGAAAAGCAGAGGAATAAAACACAGGATTGGAAGAGCCCTTGCCATTTGAGTTGCCAGCCACCTGGATCATCACAGCCTCCTGGCAGCCCATAAATCTGCATTGCCTTTGCCTGGGACTTGGTGGTGCAGGGACAGAGAGTACAGACTGAGAACAGCTATCAGCATGACATGAGTTAAGTGTAGTCAAGAGCCATCCCTGAACCCACAGGATAGACACGGCTGAGAGAAGGGGTATGTATGAGCCCTATGACTGCTGCTGGAGAAAGTGTAAGACGGGGAAAGGTTTGGAGAGAACAGACAATGGCAGGCAGCTCTGTCCAAAAGCACAGTAATGCTCAGTTTGCAGTATGTGAAACTGCTGAGAGATTGAGTGCTCAGAGGGACTGAGGGAAATGCAAATGGAGCCCCTGGAGGGGAACCATTTTTCAGCAGGTCATGAGCAAGCCAATAATGATTTCCACTTCATTTGTATGTGTGCTAAACATACCTGGCATTACTTCAGAGACTGGGGTCAAAAGTTCAATGATTATAGATCTTTGCTAAAGGCATTATGCTAGAAGATGCATCTGAGTAGCTGTTAGGGAAGGGTCAGAGCCAGGTTTGCACGAATCTTTATCCCTGTCCTGGGAGGGTTCCTCAGCTGAGATCAATTACATATAACTGGCACACTGAAAAACAGCCACAAGCCACATCCTACATGTTACCTCACTGCCAGGATGCTCCAAAATAGCAAACAGGAAGCAGAACAAGTAGACCAATGTTCAGTTTGCATCTCCCAAGAGCTTTTCCATGCTGCTGGTCTCCTAGGCCAGCAAGAGCCTTCCTTCATCCAGACCCTATTCAACGTGTCCTAAAAAAACATTTCTAAGCACAGCACACACAAAAGTTGAGTCATGCATGTATAAGGGGAGGGAAAGGATAACCATCTTCCTTGTAAGCTGTCAGGGAAAGGTAATTACAGAAGGACCAGCCAATTAGAGAAGGACCAGTGCCTAACCCCAAGAGTGCAAAAACCCTCCCTTGCAATTACTCAGCATATACACTCTTGCTGTCTCCACAGTAGTGCCTGACACTGTAGTTGAGGCCCTTGTACAGCCACTGATTTCTCACCACACACCCACTTTTCAGGTACAAACAGAGCACCTGGTATTAAGGTGGATATCCTTATGGGGCTTGAAACGGGACTTAACTGTCTGCTACTAAAGGAAGCTTTGGACCAGCCTCATTCCCCAAGGAACAGTAGCAGATTCTCCAGATGTAGTAGCAGATGCCTATTCCCATGATCAGGACAACTCTGTAGCAAGTCAGTGTCCCCCTGAGCACACCAACCTCCAAAGCAGCATCAGCAGGCAGCTCCCTCACAACTACTGCTGTGGCCTCTCTGGAAAGAGAGGACACTGGACCCCTCACTGCCTGCCTACCCCCCTGTAATGCAGCAGCAGCAAAACAAGCCCCAACACTAGCTGATTTACCTTGACCAAAGAAAAACACTCAGCAAAAAAATAAAATAAAGGTCAATCAACCAATAACTTAGTCTCTTGGAAGCACTGACAGCATTTTAAACTCACCCTTTAGGCTCTGCTGGCCTTGTGGACTCACAATATCAAGCCCACGTGATCCAGGATAGAGGGTTGAATTCTCCCATGCTTCAAAAGAGATGGTTCTTTTATCACCCCTTACTGCCCCAGTAGCACTTAGCTGTTGCTGCTTGGGGATAAGCTGAAGAGGTGACCTGTAAGCACAGATTTCTTCAATTGAAGAAAATTACAGAGCTACAGCAAAAAGAGAGTGTCAAGTAGACAGCCACAGTGCTGTGAGTGTTCCTCTGCACCAGCTCTTGCTGTCTTGGCTTTCTTGCCTTTATCTGAAACATACCTGCGTCATAGACTCTCACAACTCAATGGGTTTCAGCACACAGCTTAACTTCCTTTATACTGAACTGGCAAGAAAGGGGGAGATTTGGCCCCAGGCATATTACACTGACTTTGTTTTCCAGCTATGAGTAGCAGGGAAATCTCTAGTAGACTCAAGGAAAAATGGAGTACCAGAGGCTTTCATTAACCTCACACAGGGCTTGGTTGAACTGGATTCAGGTAATAAGTACTGTCTGGGAAAGACATAGGTTCATTTTTCAAGGACCCCTAGGCAATTGTCTTGAGCTTTAATAAGTGCTTGCAATGCATTCTTTAAGGTTATAAGCCTAGTAGACACACACTGTCAGTCTGACTTTTTGGGGAGAGGGAGTTAAGGGGGGGGGCGGGGGGGGGGGGCAAAACCTAAGGAAAGCAAACCCATTTCTTATTTAGAAACTACCAAAAACAGAAAAGGGGCTGGGAATTCAGTTCACCATAACAATCACTGCAATCAAAATCTAATAAGAAGTCTGAGTTTGTTTTCATTGGTAGCCACTTGCACTGATCAGCTTCAGCATCTCACCAAATAGCAAGACAACCTTCTTGAGCCAGTGGGTAAGACGAAAAGCTTACTTAGACAGTATTAAGTCATGAGAATTGATTGCACCCTATTTCTTATGCTCTGATTCCACTGGCAGAAAAGGTATGAGCTGGCTTATTCACACACACACATTCACACACACACGAGCTCATTCATAAATAGCTCCTTTCCACCTCAGAGCAATGAAAATTAATAATAAAAGTAATTAAACACCATCAGCCTTCAAGCATTTGGAAGCCCTAAAGCCTATCACCAGATCCCCTGAAAATGCATCAGTCTCCTCATGAGAGAGACTGGGGCTCCATTCCTGCAGGGGCTGGCTGCCAAGAGCCACAGCACCTGGTTGTCACACACCAGGAACAGATTATTCCATGGTATCGACCCCCCCATGCTCTGGATTAATTCATTTAATTGTCTCACCACATCTTTTCCCATTAGGCTGATGTAACTTGTTTAAGCATACAGATTGATTTATGGCAGCGCTAGGGATGTTAATCAGATGCCTGCTCTCCAGTTAATGCATGCTCTGTATGAGATGCAGGACAATAGTCTCCCATATGGGAGCTCTAGCCTTTTGCCTTGAAATCAAAGGCAGCCTCACAGCAAGAGCAGAATTACACTGCACTAAGAATAGGTGGTTTCCACCAGCACTGCGGGTAAGGCAAGGTCATTGCCTCCTGCTCTCAATTCTCAAGTGCCATCTTCTTTAAATACAGCTGCAATCAAGGAAATTGAAAATCTCTTTAAAAGTTCACTGTTAGGAAGTTATTGGAGCCCATTTAAATCCTAAAAACTTGTAAGGAGGTAAAGAGCTCCCTTCAAATACAACCTCACTTGTCTCCAATTTAAAGAGGCACTTTCCTTCACAGTGTATGCTCAACATTTCTTAGCTCACTGCTGCATGTTCCCTACATTTTGCTCTTACTGAAGTCACACAGACAGTGTGGAAACCTGCATATAACAACCTTCTTTTCCATACATACAGTTCAGGTCATGCAATGGATCTTAAGACATAATGTTCAGACACTGTGAAGGTAGTTGAAAACAGTTCTCAATAGTACCAATACAATTTGAAAAGTCTTTGGAAAAAAAAATAGGACACCATACAGATCCAAGACACTTTTCATTCTATTGCTGTATTCAGATTTAAATTAGATACACTCAGTAAGAATGAAGTCTATCTGCAGGTGCTACCATCTCACTGAAAGTCAAAGAAGAATTGCCCCCTAACTTTTTGTTCTAGAAAAAGAAACAAAGAACTCCCAAACATCCACTGTGCCAAACTGCTAAGAAAACTGAAGTTCTGATTCTCACTCTAACCTACATAACCACTCTTTGGGATTTCAACTAGGAGACCATCAGTCCCATCACATTTTGACAGCAAAACTCATGCATTTTCCCACTAGCAAGAGGACTTGGAGCAAGGTCTCTCTCAGCTGATTCTCCCAGGTGCTCCTCCTGCTACCCAACTGGTCCTGGCTTGGTTAGCAGAGGGACTTCATCTCCTCAGCCTTTCAAATCCTCCAGAGAAGGCTTTCAGTACAGTTTCCAAATGCAAAGTTACTGGATGTGTTGACAAATCTCAGCACTTCTTAAGAAAACTATTATACTTTTAGCCTCCTCAGATCAAGGGAGGAGGAACTTACATAAAAATTTATTTTAAAATTAAAGAAATTATCTCCAGACCCTTTAAACACAACAGAGGGGAAGGTAATCTGGACATAACCTAGGAAAGAGCAAATACATAAGGGCCTAAATGTGGCCAAATTGATGGCAGTAGCAGAGGCTTTGGGGAGAAAAAACATTCACACAGTCAAAGCAGGCACACACTTCCAGAAGTAACAGTTTTCTTACCTCATTTGGCTTTTTCTGCATCCAGGACACAGTCAGCAACACCTCTTCATCAAATATGTGCAGCCTGGAGCCTGCCTTGCAGCCCTGGAGCAGGGACCAGGACTGCCTCGAGCACGGAGCAGGATCCACCCCACTGCCCAGCCCTCACGTAGCAAGGGTCTCTGGGAGCACTAACCTCAAGAAACATTTCCCAAAGCCCTGCATTATAGCATAGATGTGTTAAGGATGAGACACCAGGAAGGCGAGAGGAAACTGGCATTAACTCTAGCCCAGGCAGGGAGGCAATGAGAGGTGCACAACCCTGAGAGCCAGACACTGCTGTCCAGGTTTCTAATGTCAGGTTTCCCACATTACAACAAACTCTTTGAGAACAACCTTCATGCTGAGAGCAACTCACAACATTTTCAAACAAAATAAGTGAGACAACTGTAAAAGTACCTTCAGACGATTCATGAACAAAGACCAAAATAACCTTATCTAATGTATTATTAAGTATGGATTATTATTCGTCTCTATTCAAAAATACCAAAGGCCACTTTGATAGATCTAAAAGAGCCAGCAGGAGCCATTGCCCTTTGTACCTTGCTAAGAAGAGCCCCCAGCTGACAAGGACCACATAGACCATATGCTGCTCTGAAGCCACACTGACAATAGAGAACTCAGCAGACACATAAAGAGTTAAAAGTACTATGAAACACTACCTTCACTCTTCTGCATCTACTCACAATCTTTCCCTGACACCTCGCACCAAGAGGGGCCTCAAACAAACACTTGTCTTATCCCAACCTAGGATTAATATCACCTGAACTCATCCTCCTTAGCAGGGCAAGACTCAGCCTTATACCTTTCTGAGAAACCAGCCACAATTGCACATCTAAGGTCCCTTCCTAAATTTGTGTAGCTACCAATCCTACACACTTGCAAGTACCTGCAAAATGGCTTCAGCCTCTACTGATTTTATCTATGTTGCAAAAAAGAAGCATTTTCTCACCTTGTTCTCCAGTGTTTTCAATGCTTTGAAATGCCACAGCCATTCAAAATGTTAAGGCAAAGGATGAAATAGAAGAATGCAACTAGAAGAGATGGGCAAGACCAGTGGCAAATTCTGCCACAGCCACACTTATGCCTATAATGTATGGACATGAGTAAATACATTAGGCACTGAGTAATTATTTAGGTTTATCTTTTCTGCCTTTCATAAGTTACATAGGAAAGTAGGACCCATTACAACACTGTGCTGTTTTTCTCCAGGCACTAATGCCTATTTCATACTTTACTCAGAACTGCCTCTTTTGCAACAGTTTTGTAGAAAGACATTACAAAATTGATAGATGCCAGAGCTGCTCTTGACAGTGAAATTTCACTGAAATAGTATGAAGATACAAGCTGGTTTGTATTCTGTCACTGGGACGTGCCATATACAATATATCCTGCAAACACATTTTTAGTTCTCTGTCAAGATATTTGCCTCTCCATTTAAGTAAAACGTTCATATTCAATTCATTCTGCTTGGGACAATGTTGATCACTTTATAGATTACCAAACCAAAATATCTGACAGGTTATTTGAAAAATCCTTCTGCAGCCAGCACCAGGAAGATGCTCAACATGATAGAAACCTACATTTAAACTGTCAGCAAATCAGATTGGCAATCTGATGCTGTTTTAAAGCAACAGAAACTATTAATGAGTATGTGGAAGATGTGTTCTCTGCTGTCTTAGTTCTAAGAGGCTAGTAAGCAATGAGCAACTAATCTGGGCTGCAGGAAAGCCCTAAAAAGCTAGAAGACATGAGTGGCTAGTGGGGAATAAGTAGCTTCAAAACATTTCTTCAGCTCCTGCTCCCTGCAAAACTGGATGAGAAATGAGTGCCTGCATGAATTTGAGAGGTTTTGGAACAATGATAGATTCTGTATTTTTACAACTGAAAAACTGAAAAACAGAGTAACTTGGGAAAAGGCTTTATTTTTATGGTTGGTTGGAGAATATTTTGACAGGCTTCCTCAAAACAGGAAAGGACAAAGATTATGCTAAAGTACTAGGAAGAGAAGCAGTCATTGGGAGGAACAGGATATTCACACATCTAATATCTGCTTATGGTATCTCAAAGAGAGACACCATTTGTCACTCTCATCTAGTCTGGGACTGACAGAGCAAATGGTAGAGAAGAGATGAGTGGGGTTTAAGGTGATACACATAGACATAGTGGGAACAACACAGGAAAAGATATTTCAAACTGACTATTAGGAGACTGTTCAAGCCGTGAATTTAATCGGACAACTAAGTATTCTCCAACGGGAGAAGTGGAAATTCCATTCACTCAGCCACTTAGAAGTAGAGACATGACTTTGCCATAGAGAATACCCTGTACCTTTAGAGTTGGAAGAGACACTATAATTCAGTTGCTCTCTTTTAGCTCTAACAGAACAACTGTCTATTACAACTAACAACATCAACTCTTGCTAAAGATAACATAAGCTCAGACACAAAGTCTTATATTACTTTCTCTGTTCTTTCTAATCTATTTTTCACTCCCTCTCTAAGCATTATTACCAAAGAGTAAATAAAAAAAAACTTAAAAAAAAATTAAAAATCCATTTATAAAGAGCAGGTTTTTCTCATTGAACACAGCTTTTACAGAAAAGGTTTCATGCACAGTTCCCATCTTTCATCGCTTCTCTATCATGCATGAAGTTTTGACAGAAAATTACAACAGGCGATGTTTCCTCAGCAGGTTGTGCCTGGTGGCTATTCCCAGTAACACCAAAAGCATCACTGCCTGGAGGGGCTAAGGCATGTCCAAAGAGTGCTGTCAATCAGCCCTGCTCAGCAGCAACTTGAAGCAGGGCCACTGAGCCCTACTTGCCTTTCCCCTGTGTGGTGCCACCAGCCATGGGACTTGCCAGTCCCTGCCAGGACTCCCTCTTTCCTCTGCTTTCCAAAGCTCCTGTGTGTGCCTCTGCCTGCACCTATGTGTTGCCTGCCTATAGAACAAAGGTTTTGCTGCCCAACAGGAAGGGCAGGAAGCTGCCACTGACCTACAGGAATACGTGTCCTGCATTTTGCTGAGGCAAAATACCCAGTGCTTTCTCAAAAATTCCACTCATGGCAATAATTTATTTGTTTCTGTTTGACAAACTGGCCATTTTGTGCTCAAAAATGCTTTTGAAATGAAGCTGTTGAAAGCAGGCTTTATTTTCTATCTCCTCACTTTTCCTCCACCACACTGCTAAAGATTATAATGTACTTGCCAAACTAGGTGAGCCTCACCCATTTGGCAGGATCAGATTAGCAGGTCTTTCAATCAGAAAGTAAAACCAGAAAAGAAACACTTAATTAGTTTAGTGTTAAGTGCTAAAAAGTATTGCCATATCCTTAAGAGGACAAGCTCTCTATTGCAGACATTAAGTACTCAGGCTGTTAAGAGAATTAACAATTTGCAGACATAAGGAACTCTAACTTTCTGACTCATTGTGTTTGGACTGCTCACAGCAAAAAGTTTTTCTCCTCTGGGAGAAGGACTCCTAAGGATGCACAATAACATAAGTCCTTTCCTGGTAGCAGAGTGCATCACAGCACTTGCTGTTTCTCTCTCTCTTGCTGTAAAATCACCCTGATACAGCATCAAAAACAACTGTCATTCCAAAGTGCAAAGACTATCAATTCAGAGAGTAGCAGGACAAGCAAGCGCAGATTGTACACAGGTCATTTTTTCCATTTAAATGCTCCAATATTTATTTTGCTGTTTGGAGAGAAGCCTCTCTCATTTTTCCAAAATTCCTAGCATAGGTCTTTTTAATCTAAAGGGAGTGTTAGAAGTGTGACCAACAGGTCACACTAAAGCCCACTTTCCCCTTACATTCCGCTTGAACTGATGCCACCTTCAAACATGTACATTTATTGCTTATATGTGTTATATATTTTTGGTTGTTTCTGAAATCTTGAAGATCCCAAATGTAATTTCCCTTCCTGGGCCCTGAGCCTTTGTTGGACTTGAGAGTAAATTCCTCTCCATGGCAAAATAGTCATCATGGGCTGCATTTTCCCCCATCTATAGCATCTAGAATAAAGAAAGTCATAAGAAGTCCTAGTGCACTCAGCTCTGCTCTTTATACAGAGCTAAAATCTTCCCCATCTCCTTGACATTAACAGTGGCTTTCCAAAAACATGTGCTCAGCACTAGAGGACAAATGAAGTACATCACCTCCTCCACATTCCTCCTCTCAAATCAAGTAAATGTCGCATCTTCTGGGCTTTGGAATGAACGTACAGAATTCTAAAAGTTGTCTCACCTCACCCTGAAGTCTCTTCCCAAATATAATTACGAATTTCTAAGGCAAACACCGGGGAGACTTTTTTCTTTTTACTTTAATTTACTGTGGGTCCCTCCACTTTGACCACATCTGAAGGTACATTTTCTCCCCATTAGTTCTCTCTAGTCAATGACGCTCACGTAGTGATGACGCATCTCTTGCAGATAAAGGGTATCTGCTGATTTGATTTACTAAGAAGGCTAAATTTATTATGCAACATTTTACAAGTATAATTCTGCTTTCCCTTGATGGTAATAAATTTGATATCAGCTCCCTTGAGACAGGAGAACCAGTCCCTTTATTATCCAGACATGACCCCCAGAGCCAGATTCCATTTTAGAGACGGGAAATGACCATATCTCTGATTAAAAGGGAAACTTTAATCAAATAAAGTGCCTCATCAAGCAAGAGCCAAGATTCCAATACTCCTGACTGCAGCACGGCTATGATCCAAAGGCATATCTGCCCCCAACCCATTACTGCTTACTGCAAACGTGATATCCATCCCAAACAGTTTACCTATCACCCTGGGAGCTGCTCCTCCTGTGCCCCTAGTCCCTGCAGAAACATGTTCCCAGCCCGCTACCCCAGGGTCTGTTTGAGGAGCCAGGAGGATGAGCTTTGCAGTGGCTGGTTGGGAGTTGGAGGGGGCTTCCCAAAAAAATTAATCTAGCAGGTGATGTTAGCCTGAATTACACAGCAAGTGCACCAGCCA
This sequence comes from Forpus xanthops, assembly GCA_032466535.1. Lineage (NCBI taxonomy): Eukaryota > Metazoa > Chordata > Aves > Psittaciformes > Psittacidae > Forpus > Forpus xanthops. Next base: position 24,268 of record JASSUY010032958.1, read on the forward strand.
TGGCCTTCAGCTCAGAACCCTTCCAATGAGACACTTCCGTTCTTTCTGACACTTTCCTTCTGTACTCTGAAATGATCTTTTAAAGCTTTTAAGACACTACCTTATTTAGTGACCCAGGTCAAGAGCTTGGTCTCTATCATCAGTGGCATATTTCTGCAGTTTTACAGCAGAGGTAGTAAATGAGTAACAAATAATGGTAACAACGACAATGCGGATGTCTAGGCGCATTATTTCAAGTGTGCTTTAAGACTCCATTTCCGTGTAAGCACAACTGGATCTGTATGCCACTCCATGCAGAAATCCATCTTAAATTCTTTCTGGCCGTTCAGACAGCTTTCTTGCAACAGCGCGGGATACAGTGACTGACAGATAAATCATCCCCTTTTCAGCTGCGGAAGCCCGGCTATGCAAGCAAATGAAGGCACCCGAACTCCACATCCCCCTAAGAACTGCTCAGCTGAGAGATACGGCTATTTCGTAAAGCCTTCTGCCGACATCCTCTTGGATCAGCCCACGTACAGTTTCTGCTACAGTAGCAATGATATTTGCCCTCTGCTTTATGCTAGAGGTCTCCCCCTAATACCAAAGCCTCCTCACCAACTGAGGCTCCTTGTTCCGCAGGGTCAAGAGCTGCAGCTCCATCCCGGCAAAATGCGGGAAGTCTGCAATACCACCGTGCCTGAGGATTACTTCCCCGGCATTTGTCCGAGCGTTAGACACACAGGCACGCAGGAAGATGTTTACTGCGTTACGCTCTGCGCAGCTTCAGTGGTCTTTTGGGTGGGAGCGCTATCACCGAGGGGCACACACCGCCCGAGGAAGCGCAGGGCTCAGCCCGGCCCTGTCTTGCACCTTTCCCGGTTAGCCCGAGTACCCCCGGGGCGTTCGCACGCCCTGGCCCGGCCACGCCGTCGGGGGAAATCCAGGGGGGCAGAGTGCGCCGAGTGCTGGCGGCCAGCCCCTGCGGGTGGCTCTAGGGCTAGAGGGGGGCAGCAGGTGGAAGCACAGGGTGTCCGGGGAGGGGGCGGTGGATTCGCCGTGGCCCCGACACGAGGAGGAGGGACCTTTGCAGCTAGCACGGCACAGGGGCCAAGCCGGTCATGGCTGGCACCAGCAGGCTAGCCGGGCTCGGGGCCGCCCCTCTAGGGCAACTATGGCTCAGGACTGCGAGGGGAGGGGGCCACTGCCCGCAGCACCGGCGGGCGCACGTCGGGCCCGGCCCGCTGCCCCTGCGCCGCCCGGGAAACGACGGAGCGAGGGCATCGGGAGGCTGCTGAGAAAACCGAGGCCGCTTCCAAAGCCGCGCCGTCGGGGCCGCGAGAGCTATCGGCAAGCCCCTGCCTCGCGAGTGGCACCGCCTCCCCACCCCCCCAACCCCTCCCCCCCCCGTCCCCCCCCTCGGCACACCCCTGGGGTGGGTAGGAACCGGCGGCACCCCTGCCCTGGAGCCCCCTTACCGCGGCCGGGCAGGGCTGCCGGCGCGGTACAGCGGGGCGGGGCGCGGAGGGC
>JASSUY010032958.1:26015-77999 GCA_032466535.1 Forpus xanthops
CGCGGGCCGCCGTGGCGCGGTTCTCGGAGGCGGTGGGCGAGCGACGGCAGCGGCTGGGCACCGCCATGGGAGAGGCGAGGCGGCAGCGGAGGCTGCTGCTGGTGGTGGTGTGCGTGGCGCTGCTGCTGGACAACATGCTCTATATGGTCATCGTACCCATCATCCCCGACTACATCGCGACCATGCGCGGCGGGGGGGGCACCGCTGGGCCGTCCGCCCCCCCGGGGGGCAACGGGAGCGGCGGCGGCAACCGAAGCCTCCTGCCCGCGCGGTACCCGCCGGCCACGGGGGGCAACGAGGACGTGCAGATCGGGGTGCTGTTCGCCTCCAAGGCCATGCTGCAGCTGCTGGTGAACCCGCTCAGCGGCACCCTCATCGACCGCGTGGGCTACGAGACGCCGCTGCTGGCCGGGCTGGCTGTCATGTTCCTTTCCACCGCCACCTTCGCCTTCGCGGAGAACTACGCGACGCTGTTCGCGGCGCGCAGCCTGCAGGGGCTGGGCTCTGCCTTCGCCGACACTGCGGGCATCGCCCTCATCGCCGACCGCTACCCCGAGGAGCCAGCGCGGAGCCGCGCCCTGGGCACGGCACTGGCCTGCATCTCCTTCGGCAGCCTGGCGGCACCCCCCTTCGGCGGCGTCCTCTACGAGTTCGCTGGGAAGCGGGTGCCCTTCCTGGTGCTGGCCTGCGTCTGCCTCCTCGACGGCCTGCTCCTGCTGGCCCTGGCACCACCAGGGGCTGCTGCCGCGAGGGCCAACATGCCGGTAGGCACCCCCATCCATCGCCTCATGATAGACCCCTACATCGCCGTGGTGGCAGGGGCCCTGGCCACCTGCAACATCCCCTTGGCCTTCCTGGAGCCCACCATTGCCAACTGGATGAAGGACTCCATGGGGGCCAGCGAGTGGGAGGTGGGCCTCACCTGGTTGCCCGCCTTCTTCCCCCACGTGCTGGGTGTCTACGTCACGGTCCGGCTGGCTGCTGCATACCCCCACCTCCAGTGGTTTTACGGGGCTCTGGGCATGGCCATCATTGGCGCCAGCTCCTGCCTGGTGCCAGCCTGCAGGAATTTTGGGCAGGTCATCGTTCCCCTCTGTGGCATCTGCTTTGGCATTGCCCTGGTGGACACAGCCCTGCTGCCCACCCTGGCCTTTCTGGTGGATGTGCGCCACGTCTCTGTCTACGGCAGCGTCTATGCCATTGCAGATATCTCCTACTCTGTGGCATATGCTCTGGGGCCCATTGTGGCTGGCCAGATTGTGCACACCATGGGCTTCGCGCAGCTCAACCTGGGCATGGGGCTCGCCAATGTGCTTTACGCCCCTGTCCTTCTCTTACTCAGAAATGTCTGTCAGATGAAACCCTCTCACTCAGAGAGGAATATTCTCCTTGAAGAAGGACCCAAGGGACTCTATGACACCATCAAAATGGAGGAGCGTAAAGGCATGGGCAAAAGCCTCCACCCAGTGGATGGAATGGAGGAGAATGGCATGGACTTGTACCGCAGAGACCTGCCCGGGGCATCTGAGGAGGACTCATCAGACTATGAGTACAGTTAGGTTCCCCAATGCCATCCAGCACAAGGAGCAAGGACGGGTACAGGGGAGAGAGGGAAGGGGGGGGGGGAGGAGATTGTTACTGCATCATGTTTCTGTACTGACGTGCAATATATACAGTTTAACCTTTGTCATGATGTAATGGCTTTCTTCTAGACTTGTTTCTAATCGGTATTCCTTTAGCATTCTGGGAAGGTGGAGGAGATGGGGAATGGGGGGACAATCCTGAAGAAAATTATCTGGATAATCATTGGCATAAATCTAGGGGGAAGATCCTTCTGAAACAAACAAACAAACAAACAAAACAAACAAAAACTATGAACAACAAAACAAACAAACAAACAAAAAAAGCCTCATAGCTGGGGTGTAATTGTACAAAGTTTTCTCAAGCTGAAGTTGTGTGTGACATACTGTATATCTCTGTAAGATAATAAAAAAGTGTGTGTAAAATTTCGAATGGTATATTCAGGGACTTAGCAAATCTGGTGTACATATACTTAGATTTTCAGTTGGTTTCGTATATTTAAAAAGAGCAACAGCTATCATAATGTCTTATTCTTCCTTGAGAATAAGCTGAAGTATTGTACTTTTTTTTTCTCTGTCTTTTGTGCTGCTCTCTGGTAATGCAATATGCTGTATTATGTTGAAGTCCAAACTACGAGAATGATGCGATTTGAATAAACAGAACTGAAGGAGATCGATTGTCTTTGTTTCATTGTTGAGGGCTGCTTGAGGGAGGGAGCTGGCTGTAACCCCTCAGTGAAACCCCTTCAGTAACAATTCCTCGTAACACAAACCTCATCGGGTACCAGAACCCCGGTACAAAATGTTCTCATTCATTCTTCAAAACATACGTTTTGAAGATCCAAGCAAACAAGATCTCACCGCAAACATGCTAACTAACACCTAGAAACAGCTCCTTGTAGGCTCACGTGGATTTACTTCTAATTCTCACAATAATGAATTTAAATTTTCGAATATTCCAAAGAAATGGCATTAGCAGCAGTTAGAGACACAACACTGGAAAGCACCTTTCCTAGTGCTGAAATGCCGGCCCAACTTCCATGTGCCCACTTCAGTGTAGCCGACAGGGACTAAACAAAACAAAATACGGGTGATGTGCTTCATTCAGGCGGTGCAAAAAGTGGAAAGCTTCGATCCAACTACAATGGAACCAGAAAGCGTATTTTACCCTGTAAATTTACCTTCAGTTAAAATAAAATCGTTTGTTTAAATTCCTGGCTCGCCAGGAAACAAAATAAACGACTTAAAATATTGAGAGGGGGGGAAACTTATCTATACTTCCACAGCATGTGTTGAAGGGCTTCCACCTGTCCCCGGGGAGCTGGGCACCTCGAGGAGACGCGGAGAACCCTCCGCTGCCTTCGCTGAGCTCCTCGGAACGCGCGGCTCCCCTGCCGCGTCGCAGCTCTTCCACCGAGGCGGTAGCGGCGGTGCTCATGCGGAGCAGAACTCATGGGAGCGCCGCCACCGTGCTTCGGCACGGCGGGGTTGGCGAACGAGCCGTGGCCAACTCAGTGGTATCTGAGCCCCACTACACCGAACCGCAGCCGCTCACTGTGCACTGAGCCACCGCCCCGCTCCCGCCCCGGCACGGTCGGGTTCTACCGCCGCCCCCGGGCCGCTGCCGGCGGTAGGGCAGCTCCTGCAGAGCCCGGTTCCCTTCCGGTACGGCTGCCGCCCCGTCAAGGACTACCTCCCCTCTTGGCCGTAGTGCCGGTGCAGCCTCAAGCAGTGCTGCCAGACCCGTTTGGCCACGGAGCTTTCAGGAGCCGCAGAAGCCCCACGGCGACACCTCTCGGCTCCGGCCACAACCTCTGTGGTCACCGAGAGCTGTAACCCTCAGGGGCTCCCTTTCACGTCCCCCGACGGCGGTGAGGGCGCGGGAGAGCACGGCTCTGCCCGGCTCCGCCGGACCACCCTCCTCCCGGAACGGAGGCTGCAAGGAGGGCGAGGGAGCGCCGGTGCCCCCGCCAGGCACAGCCGGCATAAGGGGCGCAACAAGAGCGGCGCGGCCCCAGGCTCCTGTTGCGCGCCGCGGGAGGGGCAAATCGGCCCGGCCCGGCCCGGGCGGGGCAGGGGAGGAGCCAGGCGACGGCTGGGACGAGCCGCGCTCCGCACGCCCTCGCCCAGAGGCAACCTGGCCGCGGAGGAGTCAGCGGTACCTTGGACAGAGGCGCCGCGACGCTCAGAGCCCGACTGGAGCCGCTCCTATGCGCCCCGACGAGCAGGTACGGGAGGGTGGGCTGGGCACCTGCCGCAGCTCCGACGGCGCGGCTGCAAGTGCCGGGGAGGGAGAGCCGCGGGTCTGAGAGCGAGGGAGAGCGTGCGGAGGGTTCCGCGGAGCAGAGAGGACTCTTATGCCCTCGTCAAACTCCGCGGCTCCCACGGGGCAGCCCCGTTGCCGCCGCCCGCGGGCAGTCCGGGGAAGAAGGGGCAACCCCGGGGTGGAGGCGCAGAACGGTCTCGGGGCACGCCGGTAGCTCCGGCGGAGCTTAAGGGCTCCCCGACGGGTCCCGGTGCTGCACGGCCCAAGGGGAAGCTCACGGTAGGTGACAGGGCGGCTCCACTCTCAGCTCGTCTCGTCAACGGCCGCAGCAGTGAGCACTTCATACGCGTATTGCTGCTAACGCATACATGCCTCAACTTCAGTACCGATTCCTGAGAACTTATCTTCCTGGTAACACTGAGAGCGAGGATGAATAGATGAGGGCTGAGTGTAATGCCCCTACAACGTTATATTCTGCAAGCCACCTCCCGAGTCCAAGCTGTGTGGAGAACTCAGGTATAAGCACATGGGCTTATTTCAGTCTCTCTCTGTTATCTGCTTACAGGGAGATCAGTGCCTTTTGTTGTGTGTTTGAGCTGCTGCTCTGAGCTGTGGGGAAGGCCACCCAGCTCCCCAGCCTTCTGTGACTCGCTGCCACCCTGCTAAGCTGCTTACCCCACCCCTCGACCAAACCAGCTGTAAATAAAACCGGCTAGGATTATCTTTTTTTGCCTAATAACTTTCACAATACACCTCATAGCCATCCCAGTGAGGAACTTTGAAGTCATCTTGAATTTCTGCAGGATTTTCTCTTGTGACAGTTTCCTTGTCCTTTAAAGCAAATATAGGGCTGACCATGATGCTAAGCTGGCAGCAGTTGAACCAGAGACAAAATCTCAGTTCATCTGCATGACAGAGAAAGGTATAGTTCAGGCTACTCTATCACACTGATTTTACAGATATAAGAGTCAGTTACTAGCAGCATTTCCCACAGACACAGTCAGCATGGAACTGTCGTCGATGTGACTTCATAGTGCAGTTTGACAAAAAAACATAAGAAAAAAAAAAAAAAAAACAAAAAAGCAAAGTCACAGTGAGAAGAACACCAGAAGTATTTTTCCATAAGGAGAATACAGTTTTAGGGACTCTGAAGACAAAGCGCTTCTCTCTGAGCTGTATTTGAGTGCAGATGGGGAGCTGAGGCCAATCGATAAACTGAGCATGCCAGTCTTCCATGAGTTATAGGACATATCCATCATTTGAAGCACTTTGAACCTGTGTTGCTTGGAATAGAGCACACATCAAAGTGGTGAGACTTGTGCAGCACACAAGAGGGAGTAGAGCAGCGCAGTGGGTTAATGTGGCCTCTCCATGAGGGAAATGGTCTCTCATCTGGGTTGAAATCATGAGCAGATGACAAATCAACATGAGTTTGTCGTGTGGCTCATTGCAGAGCCCCAGAGACCTTATACAGCCTTACACAACCTACTTCACAGCACATGGCCCCACTGGCAGCCAGTGCAGGACAGAGAGAGGGCATGACCAAAACAAGGTGTCAGTGACCACATACACGCGGGCAGAGGCACACTGAAGCCACAAGGTTAGACAGCTGATTCCTCAGGAGCAGAATAATGCACAGCCCTCCTTGCCCATCACTAAACAAAATGTTCATACACCATAAGTTTTTATCCAAATTGGACTTAAAAGCTCCTACAGAAATAATTCAAATTCCTGGAACGTGGGTTTCGGAAAGGAAATTATTTTCAACCTAGTCAGCGTGTCTTCTTTATTTTGCATGTGCACAGTGCAAACTACTTAAAAAGAAATAAAAAAACAAACAAAACCAAACAAAACCAAACAAACAAAAAAACCCAACCCAAAACCTGTGATCTGTCAAGACCTGACTGAATACATAGAACTTACTCTGCTTCAGCTGTACCACTGCAACTGAAGGACAATCATTTGGTGTGGGCCTACTGTGTCAAAAGAAATATGTGTGTCATATAGCTTATTCTTGTACAGAGAAGGCATAATAAGCATCTTTAGAAGTGAAAACCAGGATAAGCACACCACCAGAGAGACACTCGTGAAAGTATCTGCTCTGTCTCAGATGATTTCTCTGCCTTTTGTCAGATTAAGCCATCTCCTTTATATGCTATTTGGAAAGGCTGCTATGTGAAGTGTCTCAAATGCAGGGCATGCCACCCCTCCTGGTCCTCCTGCAACCAGCCTGCCAACCCAGAGCCGTGTCCCAAAGCACTGACACCCCACAAGCTTCTAGCCTCCGTGGCAAAGACATATCTTCACCAAGCTCCTTCCCACAGCTTCCTCATCTTGAATACAGATATGACAGCAACTCACTGTGCCCATGGAACTGTGCAATGACAAATACCTTTAAAAGCTTTCATGGTGCTTTCATATAAAATGATAAAGAGAGGACATACAAAATCCTTGGACAGAAAACAGCCACCTTACTATTACCTGTGTCAATATAAGCACATTCAGAGATGTCACCTCCTTCCTCCAGCTAACATATAACAGTCATACAAAGTATACAGATTATAGCACAATGCATCATGAAGTTAGAGTGACAAAATGCACCATGCCAAGAAGGGACAATTCATGTGCATCAGAGAGTTGTAAATAAATTTATACCAAAATGAAACAAACGATGTCAGATCAATCTCCATAGGGCTCAGTTCGCTGCTTTTGAATGTTGTAATTCTATTTCTCTTCAGTTTTGTCTGTGTATGCTTGTGCAGGGAATACTCCCTGTGTACATTTTAGTTATAAATAATGGGTACTGACTGGACTTTAAATCTCTTCTATTTCCAGAACTGAGGCGTGAGGCTTCATAAGTGCTCCCAAGTGGCTTCAACTTCTATCTTCAATAAAAGATATCAAAAGAAATGCAGGAATGCCTGTCCTAGACAAAAACATGCAAAAGAAGGAGAAAGATACATGCAGTAAAGATGAGACAGTAAGTGACTCTTTATGGAAAAACAAACCAAGAAGTTAAAAAAGGAAAAAAGATTGACGATAGATGAGTTCACAGCTTTTAATGCTGTTAATTAATATAATAATTGTAAACCAAGCTCTGCTCCAGAGCTGATCTTTGCATTTCAGGGAACACTAGTTATCCCACAGCAGTTTATAGCCAGGAACCTTGATCTAATGTTACTGGGTGGGACTAGGTTACTGCCAGATACCTCTTTCAACCAAACACATATCTCATATCCAAATACATTCTTCCTCCCAACAGCCAGGGAAGAATTCCAGTAAGTGAAATATTATTAAACAACAACAGCAGATATATTACTACACAATCAGAGATGGCATGCAATTATTTCTTAATAGTACAGAACTATCAAACTATAATATATGATTCATTTTCGAGCTGCTTTAAGACACAGGATGTGTACACCTGTGAGTAGCCAACCCCTTAGGTGTAAAGCTTTATTATTAAGAAGAGTCATAAGTTGCACAGTAATGTTACCAAAAGGACAAGGCCAAAACCCGGTATCAAAAAAAAACCCAATTATTTGGCACATCTATTTCCACTGACCAATAAATCAGTAACAGAAGAGATATGCCCTTTCAAGCATAGCTTGAAACTGTATAATTACTATTCTTTTATTTTTGAGATCCAGGGTGCATTACAGGCTGAACTTATTTGCATTGCCATTAATAACAAGTAATCCTACCTTCTGTAAGCCTATAAAATTTTTGGTTTCTAGATAGGGATACATAATGCAGCACTGACTTTCCTGTGGATGTCAAAATGCAGAGCTGGTATTTGAGCTCAGAGGATACCCACTCCCTGACTTCTCTCTAGAGCACTTCTTTTACCTCTTCCCTCTTTGCATGCACTAGCAAAGGAGTTTGTAGCTAGCCTTAATCTGAGCAGCAGGTGGGATTAGGTGACTACCAGACATCTCTTCCAACCAAAATCACTCTCTGGTCCTGTGTCTACAACATCAAGAGCTAGTAAAAAAAATCTGAGCTTTACCTGCTTTAGGAGGCAAGCAAAATCAAATTAGAGAAATAAATCCTCCAGAAGTTTATGGTCTGCACTACTTTCTAATGGTCAAGCGCAGCTGAATTAGATGATAATTTCTCAACTGTGAGACATGTCCACCAACCTGAGGAGCCATGCTTAGAGCACAACGCTTTCCTGATCCAAACAAGATAAGGACAAAGCAAGTATGAACAGAAATGCTTTGCCTTGAAACTTTCTAGGATGGTTCCAGGCTGGCCAACAGCAGAGGTTTGGCAGGGTAAAGCGTGGGTTTATTTAGGATTGTATGTAGTCAGTACTAAGAAACTGATAGACCTGCATGTTTTCTGTTTCTGCAATTGTATAACCAATTGTACTACCTATCAGACAAGCATTTACCCACGGTTTTACTGATCACAAGCTAAACATACTTATTTACTAATGAACTACATTCGCTTAATGCACTGTTTTATTACGTTATAACGTATTTGAAGACTTCCAAGAGTCTAGTTTGGAGTACATGCCTGCATTATGCCTGTTTGCCTGTTTGTCCTAGGATTTCTAAACACTTTTACCAAGCAGTATTCTTCTGTTACCCACTAGTTTCCTGGACTACCCATTTGAAACTCTCATTGCCTACAAATAGAGCTATTGGAGAGGTGCCATTGCTTCACTCTTGCATACAACTGCATACTGTATACTAAAATTCAGGCGCTTGAAGACCTAATGAAACTCTACTGAAGTCACACAATTAAATTTGCACTAATCAGATATCTCAACTGCTAAAACAGAATAAATGGATTAAAAAGGGGATGCAATAAACTAATAAACATCAGGGAAAAAAAGGAGAAAAAAGATGACAATTTAGGAACAAGTAGAATTACTTGCTAATATTGATCTCTTTTTTTATGGTTAGACAGTGCCAAAACTTCCAGTCCCACCACTGCAGCAGACCTTACAAATGTACCTACAGTGCATGAAACACTTGGTGCCAGAGGAGCAATTTGGAAAGACTAAGGTCATTGTGGAGCGGTTTGGAAAGGCAGGAGGCCTGGGAGAATCCTTGCAGCAAATGCTGGAGGAAAGAAGGGAAAAGACAACAAACTGGGTAAGCAAATGCAGATGAGAAACATAACTTCTGTGTTGGATTATGATCATTCACAAACTCTTTGTGATGTTTTGTATGTGACCACTGATTTCTTTCAAGTGGGTCAATGTTATCAGGGGTCATATCAGGTTCTACCAAAGGGAGTGAGTATTTCAGAAATATTAGGCTAGAATTTTCAAAGAGTGTAAAAATCCATGTCTTTATTATGTTTTCAGATCAATGGTTTGTTGACATAAATGAAGGAATTTATGCAAGGTGCATGCATGCAGGTGTCAGCCCTACCTATAGGAAGCACTGTATTACATCCTTTTTGGATCTCATTTCTTCCTTCATTTAATAAAATTATTTAGCTTTTATTAAAATGAAAAATGCTTTCTGATAGAGCTATGAAAAGCACCTTGTATAGCCATTTACCCAGAGCTCTGATACAATTATATTATTCTGGAATTAAATACTTCAATGTGGGAACTACCGTTTAAAAACTGAATTATTATTTGCCATTCATTGTAACACTATACCAATGTAGTTACCCTGAAGTATTTATTTCACTGAATATACACATACATGTATACACACACACAGACCATGCTGAGACCTCAGCCTTTTAAAAAGTCCAGCTTTCTCTTTCTCAAGACAGGAAAATTAAACAAGCCACAGATAAAGCATATGTTGTCATTCCACAAAGCCACAGTTCATCCTGCCTGCATTAACCATGTTAGAATATGGCAACTGAGAATCAGAAACACTGGTTCTATTGAAGTTCTTCCAGCCCAGCAAGGAAGAAAGACACTGAAAGGTTTAATGGATTTAGTGAAATCCTGCAGACTTGCTACTGATGTTAGTAGTTGTGGTTCTCCCTTAACTTTTCAGTTGTTGCTTGCAAGAAAACTCCATCAAGTCACTGCTATAGTCAGAAAAAAACAGCTACAGTTCTGGCAGCGCTTTTGTTTTAAAAGCAGTGCTTAATTTCTGAACTACCTGTCGTCACAGTCTGAGGGCTCTCCCCTAAATGACACCCAATCTCATTTTGTTATTCTCATCATAGAACTTCATGATTTTGACGGCTAAATTAATCATCACTTAAAAAGTGCTCCAGGAGGGCAAATAATGTTCTAGGAGACAGCTGTTCACATTTGACCACATATACCGTGAAAATTACAGAGGAAGGATGTATAAGCATTTTGTGAATTGTCCCAAAATTAAATGCCAGTTATTAAAATTAAATACTTCATTCTTAATATAAACTAGAAATGTTTCTATCTGGGATTTAACTTGCCAGGAGTACAGCTCTAGCCTGTTCTCCTGAAGACTCCAGAGACTGTGGGGGAAGCATCTGTTCTAACAGCAATGAAATATCTCAGAGGAAAGCTTTTTCAACTGATGCATGCATTCATAATTATTTTTGCATAATTTCGTTGTTGTTTATAGCTTACCATATGCAAAGTGTTCCAGCTAAACCCAGACAGAACATTTGATCTTTTTATGAAAGCCTCTATTTTCCAAACAATTATTCCTCAAGCTCTCTTCAGACATAAAGGAATGCAGTTACTGCATGCCTGTGTTTTCGATAAAAATGGTTAGAAATTTAGGTGTGTCGGTCTGGGTCAAGCATCATCAATATCCATTTGTGTAAGTAGACAGAGAGAGAATTCTCCAGGGGCCCTATCCGCATCCCAGTATCTGCAGGACTGAACCATTAAGCTCAGGAAATTCTTTTCCCACTGTGTCTTGATGAAAGATAGTACTTGATGGCTAACAACAGAGCATCTCAGCATCATTGGCAAATATTTGAAGCCCTCTGAAGAAAACCATCACTAGTAAAATTCTGTCCACTTCTTAAATCTATCCCAGTTATTATTCAAGAGTCAGCAGTTAGAGTGTTGTACTCTTTTTCTGGTTGTAGAGAGAAACAAACATCAGAATACCTAAACCACCACAATATGGAGCCTATTTTCTTTTTAATGGAACACACTGTAAATTGCCATTGATTGAAAATCAGGATTATGGAATTGTGGCTGATTTCAGCTGAGCTGGGGTCACAGAGCCCAGACTGAAAATGCCCAGCAACTCCATTAATCAGAGCCCATGCCTGACTCCAGAAGCACCGCTCTCCTCTCACCCCTAGACTGCCTTTCTGCATATTGTTCATTGCTTTAAGATTTCATGTCCCCTTTCCTTAGGTATTTAACTACTGGCTGGATGACATGTACCTCAACAACCGGCTAGCTCTTCCAGTCAATTCCAGCCCAGCAATTATCTTTGCTCGTCAGCATTTCAAGGATATAAATGACCAACTGAGGTAATGTACTACAACTTTGCAGCTTTTGCTAAATGAAAGGTTATTTTAAATGTGCAAAAACTTTTGCAAAAAGGCAATCAACTTTCATTAAAAAATAAGGGCTGTAAATACTAAATTATTTCCTACCAGGTCTGCTGAATAGTATCAGTAACCCCTTTCTGGAGTTACATATACTGATACTCAGAAACAAAAGGGTCATTACTTTCGCATTTATTGCATGAAAAAAAATGCCATGGGATTTATAATTTTTTAAAGGAAAATTTGCAAAGTTTTCATTGTGTAATTCAAGGAAATTGTTTGGCAATGGAAAAAAAAAACATACTAATTTCTGACACACTGTTTAAAGGAAAACAATCTTTAACATGCTGTCACTATGACTTATAGCAAACTAAAGAGGCCAAACTGGCATTAAATTGTCCCTCTTAGGTGCCCAAAAGGGCACCAGAGACATGGGAGATCTGTGAATAAGAATTCAGAAATCGTTCCTCCTCAAGAACACCGCTTCATTCAGGCCTATCCTTCCCAGCCCTGAACTGACCTTTCTCCTTTGAGCTGTTGTGGCCAATTAGAATAATTTAAAAAGTTAAAAGGTAAGCAAGTAGCCAAGCACAGAATATACCTCTCCAGGTACCCTTAAAACAGGATTCCATTCTTCTGCCTTTGCCAAAACATTTTCTCCTTTTGAAACAGAAAACCAGATCAAATCTACCCTCACATAGTGCAATTTTCCTCTTTGCTTTTATCACTCTCTAGCTGCTCGTTACCGAAGGAATTAATTGCATGTGAATATATGCTATTCTAAAATAGGCAGAACCTTGAAGCCAATGCGTTATTTTAACATTTTGCATAGACAGCCACTGTATCTTTCTACTTTAAACATAACTGTAAATGCTCCTATCCATTACTGACTAAATTTATTGTCCACACAGCTTTCAAAAGACCTCTGTTTTACATTTTATAATGCACGTGCTTTAACTAGAAAATATTTTTCTCAGAGACTCCCATTCAGACATCGTGCAAATGGGCAGTGTCAGGAAATAATACACCTGTCCACAGCTCTGCAGAAAGAATGTCTGCTTAGGACAGGAAGTACTCTAGTAAATTGGACAGCATAGGAGTATTGATATTGAAACCCATATTAAGGATTCTATTAAATATTCAGCCTCTGCTCCCATTCTCTAAATAGATGCTTTCAGGCTTCCTCCTGTGGTAGTCTGTTTAACCATTTGAAGGGATCACCTCTAGGATTTCATATTTCTCTTGACATGAATTAATTAGGTTTTGGGTGAGGGCAGGGGACTCTTCTTGCCAAGCCAGAAGGCTTTTTCTCCTTAGGCTGTCTTCAATCATTCAGGCTCTCCTCTGTCTCTCAGAAACAAGCCCAGTGTTGCCAAATAATAAGAGACTGATGTCATTTGTATTTGCTACTTGCAGGTTTGCTGCCAATCTCATTTCAGGAGTGCAAGACTATAAAGCTTTACTGGACACGTAAGTAGCTTGGAAGGAGAGCTGCCGCTTGAGTACCCACAGAGCTTCTGACTCGAAGGTGCTCTAAAGTGCTCAGAGTTAGGCTGCGCTGTACCTCTCCACCATTGGGAGGGCTTTGGCTCCAGCATGCTTCAGGGCAGGTGCCTCAGCAAATTTTTTATGTTCTTTCTGCTTTGTTACTGCAATCTAACAGGTTGGAGCTAGATAATTTTTGATGCATGGCATTCATCAGTTCAGCGTGCACAGTGCAGCCCAAACACCACAATCTGCCTAACTGAACTATTGAGAACACACCAGAAGCCTGTGCTCTCCACACACAAAGAGCAGCAGCACTGTGGTTAAACAGCCTGAACACCTCCCCTGGCATCACTGACCTGCCAGGAGAATGAAGCCTAACCACAGTTAGGCTGGCTCAGGGACTTGTAAAAATAAGAAGTTACTTGTGCCATTGTTATTTTTTGTATACAAGAATAGGGGAAATCCATGATTCTTGAAACCATGTATGAGGTAGCTCTTAACAATCACTACTTCCCCAAGAACAGAAACAGTGGAGAGCCAAGCACGATGGATGCCACACTATATTAGGGAAGAAGCAATTCTTCTGTCTGGAAACACAAGAGGCCTATATGATATGCTTTAACCAATGCTTATTTGGATGAGGAAGAAAAAGTCCATGTTCAAACAACAAAGTCCCTATTATCTATGAATTAGATAAAAGAAAGAAGAAGAGGCTGCTTGATTTTTCAATTTAAAAAGTCTGACAGCTACTCAGAAAGTATAGAAGAGGTGCTTATTTAAGAGTATGTGCTTTTGTCCAAGATACGCCATACAACTGCATATACCAGTACTAGCACACTGTGAAGTACCAGTGCATACTAATGAAGTTTGCTGCATCTTTATCTGACAGCATCTGAGATGAGATAAAGAAACCACATTGCTCAGACAAAGGATAATTTAAATTCTTACTATTGTGACCTCGTTACTTTAGATCCAAAGGCTTCTGTGGTCAGATTTGCCTGCCTTAAATCGATAATAATTTAAATCCTCACTATTGTGTCCTCATATTGGTAGTACTGTTTGCTTATCACCCCTCCTGTATAATTACAAGGACACCATAGCTGTTACATTTTCAGTTCCTTGCTGCTTTTAAGGGCTTCTACCAGTGAGTGTTCTGCTAGCTTCTTTTGGATCATCCTGTATGCTGATGTACAATATTCCAGTCCAAACACAGGCATTAAACTAAAACTTTTAGGTTTAACAGTGCAGATATTCCACGCAGTTGCCAGGATAAGATTTCAAATAAAGCCTAAATTGCTCACATTAAAAAGTTGTAAGATCTTACACAGACATCTTCTAAATTACTACTAGATTTTCTGGTGCCATGAATCAGTTAACACCTCTCTTAGCTGCTATAATTACAGATTTTCTTCTCTAAATCCATCATGCTATTCCACTAATTTTAGTCATTATATATAAGATGCTCTTTAAAACTCTGTTAAATGTAAGTGAATTTCTGCATTATGCAAAATGTAGGAGAACACTAATAACCCTGTTTTGCTAATAAAGAACAACAAAAAAAAAACACCTGTACAAAGATATGAGTTTGAGAGCCAAGAACTGAGGTCAATATCAATATTTTAGAATTGTAAGTTCCACAGAGACAGTTAAACAAGATAAACTATCATAAAACTTTACCCTGTATCAGCTGTATGTATTGTGTGTTTCTTTGTCCCTTCCATCTCCAGCAGGCTGGAATCATAGTCCTCTTTTGCTGAGGCAAAACTCAGCACCACAAGATCTTCTTCCTCCTATAATCTTGGCAGCCTCTCCTGAGTAACAGCACCATTATTTACTGTGGCAGTGTCAATGGGATATTTTAGAATCCATAAAAAAGGACAGAAAAAAGCACAATTATGATTTTTTTTTCTCCTTATTTCTGGCCACTAAAGAAGCCTTTTTAGTTAGATTTTTTTCACATGCCTTCCAATACAAAAGGAATAGATTTTCAGCATTTATTCCCCCATAGATCTAAGTAAAGGTTAGCACATAAGTGAAGCTCTGTGGAAAACAGGAATGCCATCTGCATTGCCCCAGTCATTCTTGTTCACCAGGCAAGGCCCTCTCACACATCCCCTAAGCACCCTGCACAGTGCAGGGCCACTGTGACCTGCAGTGAATTTCACCGGTACTTTTATTCCAAGGCGCTATGTCTTTTCCAGCTGTTTTGCTGACTTCTGTCCTGGCAAGATTCCAGGGTCCCATCTGGGCGGGTTTCCCATGCACACTGGAAAGCTGCCTGTGACCTGCTATTCTTTCAATTTCCACTAGATGATAATGCAGTTGCTTAATGAATATGCATGAAGCTGCCAGGAAAGATGTATTTAACTTTGGCATAGGAATTCATCTATTTCCCTTATACTGTAATATTGTTTTATTATTCAATTTGTGCTATACCTGATCTAATTGTAACAGAACAAAAGACAGATTAGATTTCTTTTCCTCTCTGTCTCTCCCCTCTCTCCTCCCCCTTTTCCTCTGGCTTTGTTTTTCCTCTTCTCTCTCTCCAGCCACGTTTTACCTGTTGATTTTGCTCGTGGACAGCTGTCCGGTCATCCTCTCTGTATGAAGCAATACTATGGGCTCTTTTCTTCCTATCGTCTTCCAGGACATACCAAAGATACTCTTGTGGCCCAGAAAAGCAGTGTAATGCCAGAACCAGAGCACATCATTGTTGCTTGTAACAACCAGGTAAATGAGTGTTCTCTTTTTGTAGCTTTTCCAGTATATATTTCTTAGATTGCTTTAATTCACCCAAGAATCTCATCATTGTCTGGAAACACAATTACCATGCTATGTATGAGCTCACTTCTTATCAAATATTTGCTGTCTTTCCAAAAGATGCTTCTGCAGCATTTTTGTCCTTAGCCCACATTATATTCCAAGTACAGTGATGCAGAAAGGAGGAATGTGGCAGAATGCATTTACTTTCTCACTCAAAAAAACATGTTTATTAACAGAGATGAAACCACAGAGGAAAAAAAAAAATCGTATTGGAGTGCATTTGCTGGAAATGCTCTTCTCTTGACAGTCAAGCATTGGCACATAACACATGACATACACACCACCATCCCATGTAGGGGGATATAAGCTGTACCTGAAACAGACTGCACAGGTGCAGGCAGAAGTACTGGAACAGTAGAATGAACCTGCCCCAGTCAATAAGTGCTGTCAAGTAGCAGTGTACATTGGCTAGGCAAAGTGCCTTATCGCCCAGCTTGGCCTTTGTAGTACTGGAGCCGTGCCTACAGTCCCCCTTGGAATGAAGGTGTAGGTTCCTTTGCCCCCTTTTCCAGGAAGTCCTGTTCCTCACCTCAATGGGAAGTTCTCTAGATTCTCTAGGTTATTTTTAAACAAATTATAACATGGAAATTGTTTAGATTCTTCCTGATTTTATCTCTTCAGGTTTTTTTAAGCTTATTCAAATAAGGAATGTTTTCTTTGAGCTTAACACACAGTGTAAGTCCTTTATAGCAATCAGCATGACAGTGGTGTAAAAACATAGGACAGGTGAGCCCCAGGTCAGTCCCCAGTGTTTATGTGCTCCATTACCTGCAGGCCTGGCTCTCTAGCCATGACTTGAGCATCTCAACACCTACCCAGGCGAAAGCACAATGCTGGACCAATAGGGGTCCAAACCATCTCTGACTGTTCTTCTGACTTCTGTCATTTTTTTGCAGTTTTTTGTTTTGGATGTTGTCATTAATTTCCGTCGTCTCAGTGAGGGAGATCTTTTCACTCAGTTACAAAAGATAGCCAAAATGGCAGAGAATGAAGAGGAAATGCTGCCTCCAATTGGCCTGCTGACAACAGATGGAAGGACAGAGTGGGCAGAGGCCAGGACGATCCTTATGAAAGGTTAGCAGCAGCAATTCCAGCTTTCTCCATCATCTTCCTCCTCTTCCTCCTCACCATCATTGCCTTTCTTTGCTGGGAGTGAGCACTACAGCAAATACAGGACTGAATGTGCAACCTCACTGCTGAATGTTTCTAGCAGGAGGAAATTCAATACCTGTAAGTGTTCAGATGTGTGTTGCCAGGGAATCAGCAGAAACGGTTTGACCCTTTGGCTGTGTATGTTTAAGTGTTACGCCATGTATATAGCTCTCATTCCACTCTGTTTTTCATCACATAAATTACATTACATCAGATTGTGTGATTTGTCTCTTTCTTCACATCCATTGGAATGATGGATCCTCTTAGCTTTTGGCAACTATTTTTCATCTCATGGACATTTGTCATCTAACAAAGGCATCTACAAGTTAACACCTATTGAATCTAGCTGTATACTCTCTCTAGTCAATAGAGAAAACCAGAAATTACTAGGGTTGATTAATCCAAACCTTTAGTAAGTATCAAGAAAAGGTGATACCAGTTACTCTCTGGGGATAGTTCTCTCTCTCTTTCAACAACAAGCATCATTCAGCTGTCTTGGATTCTGGATTTGAATGCCTGACTTTGAAACAATTGAAAATTAAGAGTGGGATTAGTCACCTGTATCACTTCACACCTTATATGTTTTACACTGAGGTTAAGTGATGTAAAAGTCCTCTTTTTGCCATTTTAGATGACTTACATATTTATTTTTTTCCCCGGAAAAAAAAAAAAAGTTAAGTCATGTCTTTTGCCCCAGTTCATCAATGCTGCAGAAAATACTGCTATTTTACCTATGCCCTCGAATATACAAGAGTTGCCAATAGTCTCAAAATAGGCTTACCATCCCAAAGAAGGTCTTTCATTTTCTTATTCAAGTTTATCTGTGCTTATAATAACTTTATATAGATAAACACACAGACAAATTTTATTTCATGGTACCAGTTTAATCTTCAGGCTTTCCCCTCCCTTTTCCTTTTAAAAGAGTAGAGAAAATATTCCCTATTATAATGAAAAGTGAGAGAAACCCTAGTCATCTGTGTTCATGTCAGACTTTTAAGTAAAACTGAATACCTTGAAAACTACAGGAAAATCATCATTGTAAACCTGCATCACCCTAAAGACAAAATAACAAAAACTGGCAGAACTACCTCTGTGGTGGTTTTGGATTGCCTGGTATTTGCCAAAATATTCATTTTAATGAGGAAGAAAGCCAACTCATTTATGCAGCAAACAACTCATTCTGAACTAGCAAATGTCACAGCACTGTGATGTGAGCCTTCTCTAACCTAAGCAGAAATCCCATGCTAGACCACTCATATCAGCATAGGTCCTCTATACAGTATAATGCATTTTTTTTACACATGGATACATGATTATTAACAGCCCTCTTTGTTATCTGTGGCAAAATGTTCATAGAACTAACAGAGGAAGAGAAATGCCTCTAGTGAAGAGCATGTGGTAAAGAGGTTACTATAACTGTTCTGTATGGGGCAGGGAAAGAAAAGATGTTTTGGGACAGAGATTTACCCAGCACTTTGCAGAGGTTATGAAAGAAATATATGCATGAGCCTGCACAGACCTACAAGTAGAGGATAGGTCTTCAAGGTGAAGAAGAAATTGTAAACCCCCAGCCATCAGTGGTTTATGAACACATTTAGCATTTTAACTGCATTCAAGCTGCAGAACTAACTCATTTCTCTAAGTACAGGAAGTGAATTCTTATTTCTATAGGGCCTGATGTCCCATGCATACTATAGCTGAATTTCATTCAGAACTGTCTTCTTATATTTTCCTTTTAAAAACAAAACCCAAAACCCCCAACTAACTAAAGGCTGACCTGCCAAATCAGTGCAATTACATGCATTAGGAAGGCAGAAGGAAAAGAAATATCTTGGAGGGCTTTAGGCTTGTTCTCATGCTTTTCTTGTTTTGGTTCTTTCTGGAAATATTTGTTTTCCATCCCAAGTCATGGTTCATGAGTTCTTGCACAGTTCATTGCCTGCTTTACATGATAATTTTTTCAGTGTCTGATCAGCTTTCTGGACGTACCTATTTCTTTCTGTGAGGGCATCTTTCGCCTACTTCTGTATTTCTAGCAGAGCTTAATTTTCTTCACTCTAATACCTAGACTCAAGATACCTGAAGCCACACATCAGAATTAGTGCTTCATATCTGTCAAAGACATGTGGCAGCAGCCACAATAAAATACATATAAACCTGTCTGACAACATTAAGCAGAATGCTGAGCAAGCTGTGAGCAGTTTGTAAATCACTATCCAAGCAGTTTTTCCTTGAAGGTGCCTGTCCACAAATACCAGTAGCTGATGTACATGGGGCAATTTCCATTCACAAGAATGTTTTCAGTCTTTGTACCCAGACCATCAGTGGAAAAAATATGCAATTACAGTCAGCCCTGTAAGTGTCAGACACTAAAAGAGCTTTACAGCCAAGAGAATAGGGACATGTCTTCCCCCTTACCAAGCTTCTAAATGCCTTTGAAGACAATTGATAGGGACATCAGCGCAACACAGATCACTGGCAGAAAGCTCAATCTATCTGCATTTCCCATCAATTTCAATCTCCTGGCCCAAGTTTTTGTAGGAGCCGATAGGAATACCAGGACTCTGCTTCCATGGGCAAGGGAAAACAACACACTGTGCTCTGCCAGGTGCCCACAGAGTGTGCAAGAAGTCAGTCAGGCACCAGCCAGAGATACACAGAGCTTCACCATAACCTGAAAGAGGCCACAGCTCACCCTCTTCTCACGTTTGTGATTTTTTTCACTATGTTGCATCTAGAGAATGAACCTGGATGATAACAAGCATCTGTTTTTGGGTTTTTTTTTGGTTTTGTTTTTTAGCTCCTTACTAACCTATGTTACTCATTTTGGGAAAAAACATCTTTTCTTACTTTGAAAAATGCCATTCTTTCAGAGGATCAAGCTACTTCTTATATTTACAGACATTAAAAACCTGCACATTTTTAAATGGCTCCATATTTCAAATGCAAATCAGAATTGCTTCTTTTAAAACATTTTTTCCATCTTTTCAGCTAAAATCATCTCCCTAATTGAGCACAAGTTTGTTGAACTTAGCACAGACTTGCAAGGAGGCTTGATCAATCTGAATTCATACCTTTAGTTAAGAATATTCTGAAACAAAAGCAATTTCATCAGAACCTAACAAAACCAGCAGATGAAAGCTGATCTGTTAAGAATGGAAAGAATTCTAAGTTTTTTCAAAGGCCTTTTTCCTTTTATCTTGTTAACAACCATTTAACAGCAAGTAATGATGTTACATGCTTTTGAATAAACAAAGTTCTTGTTATAGGTTTCACACCTTTATACTTTCAATTAAGAACTGTAGTAAGTGCTCATGATCATATACTTCCTATGCCTCAAACCAGCTCCCAGAAGAAGCAAACCTTTATTTTCATAACATTTTGAGTTAAAGAAACTGAGAATAAAACCTCCACATAAACATACCATAAATAAGGATGAAAGCACTGAAGACAATTTAAAAATAGCCTTTGTAGTTCACCTGTACAAGCAAGATTGACAGGATAGGGAAAAAAAACAGAGAGACAGAAAAAGCACATTTTATTCAGCAGTGCATTAGTGATAGGAGGGAAGAGGGATGTGGCAACCCATGGTTTTGGCAATGCCACTCTCAGAATCTAAACCTCACAACCTCATCTACAGATGTTTCCTCATGTGATGTATGCAATATGCACAGTCCAGGCCTTATTTCTCTAAAGTACAAGAAATTACATGAGATAGGAGAGAGAAGAGAAATTTAATACAAGAACACAAAACCAACATGGGCCCTGCTGTTCTGTGTCGAGAAAAGGATTTTAATGGAAGAAGAGCACAAAAACAGTATGAGCCCAGCTGTTCCAGAACAGAATAATGCAGCAATAGCGTGAGCTCTGAAATCTTCTATTTTCCACTGTCCTCACTGTTATACATAAATTAAGTAAGCATTGCTGGTGATAAGACTAAAACAGATATATTTTGTAATACAATTACTTCAGGAAAGGAAAGGCATAAAAAGTGGATATTATTGAATCATATGAAAGATACACAGAGATATTGCAAAAGTTAACGCATGAATGAATGTCTCAGTGTAACATTTCCTTGCACTGATATGTTCTGCTGTTGAGAAAACTCTGCAGATATCAGCTCATTGCAGAGTCAGGGTCAGATTTTCAATGCCCTCCAAAGCAATAGGGTTCCCAGCCAGACCTACACTGCAGGTAAGAGAATGTGAACATTTCACTCTTTTATCCCCAGACTCTACTAACCGCGACTCTCTTGACATGATTGAACGGTGCATATGCCTCGTGTGCCTGGACAGCCCAAGCGGGGTGGAACTCAGTGATACCAACATGGCATTGCAACTGTTACATGGGGGAGGCTACCATAAAAATGGGGCCAATCGTTGGTATGACAAACCCATGCAGGTAAAAACCTCACAGTACTATGACATTACTTGTACTTAAAGCCACCAGGTGCCTCCATGGTAGGGACCACTTGATTCTAAGTGGGAATAAAAGAGGAAGGTGGTGTCAGCATCTGCCAAGGCAGGGCTGGTGTGAGCAGCACTGTTCCTTGCAAGGCAGCAGAAGCAGACCTACTGCCTTGCTGTGGTAGTTGGGAGTGCCTTCTCCAACACAGGTATGCTTTCACCTTTCCTGAAATAGCCCTTTGCACTTGAGGAGTTAGACACACAAATATACAGGAAGACACCTAACAAAAAAAAAAAAAAACAAACTAGTGTGCATTTATTTACACCAAACCAAATGAAATAAAGTTCTGTACTCTCATCCCAGAACAAAAACAAAAAGCATAATAGCTTTCTGTGTTTTCTCACACATTTTCCTGACATCCGAGAAATACTACTGCTTATAACTGCTTATAACTTAGCATGTGTTTAAGCTACCATTAAGTTCTCACTTAACAGAGTGTTTATTCATTTAGTGACATCCTTGTTGAGACTTTACTGGAAGTATTGATTTCTCTAGCATTTTTTGCCTTTTTCCCCAACCAGATTTTGATTGTCATAGTTGAAAGGGTCGCACTGTTATTTTCACATTTTGCAATAGACCCATGGTGAAGCAATGTATTAATCTCCAACTCTCAACAATGCTGACACCTTATGAAAAACAGAAAAAAGCCCTGACTGATGCATGGCTCATGGCAAAAGCAACAATCAATGCACATCTAAGAAGAGCAAAAAAGAAAAGAGAAACCACTAATTTCACCTGGACAGGCTTCCCCAGTGCAAATAGATTCTAGTAGTCTTTCCTGATTTATGCCACTGCAAACGATGTTATTAGCAGGCTGTTTATTAGTAGCGGTGTTTTTAAAAACAAACCATTTGCCTTTAGTTAGAACCCTGTTATTTGCAGGTCCACAAGTTGAGATGTTTCAAGTAGCTGAGAATAAACAAGATATTGTTTTTGTTTATGATCAGAAGGTAGCAGAAAACACATAAATTTGCCTAGTATATGAGAGAGCTTCATGCATCCAGATGTATTCAGGCCAGAAGTAGTTCAAAGACAAAGAGAAATTCTTAGGGGCAAGAAAGATCCCATTTTCTTTCATGCAAACATTGATTATGCAGGAAGCCATTCTCACAGGACTTGTTCTTTCTGTCCATACTCTACTACAACTTTGCAGCAAGGCATCAGAAAACACTCAGGCAAGCTTGCTGCATCACACACCTACTTTGTGAAAGCCTCATGGGAACCAGGGAGGCAGGATACATATGTGTGATACAAATACACAGAGTGAGCTGAGCAGGCGAAGTCCAGTCAAAGATGCTTCCAAAGAAACAGGGGGAAAGTCCAGGAAAAGGACAGGAAACAAATGAGACAAGTTTGAGTTTTGTCCTAGACATCTGCTTTTGTTAGGGATGCACAAGTAACCGACTGCAAGAGGGAAACAGAACTACAGTGCAGCAGGTTAAGTGTCAACAGTCATACCATGTGTATGCAATGACATCAGGAATGAAGGCAAGTAAGAGGGAAATGAAGAAAACCCCACACAAAAAATGAAAGAGGGAGCAGGGCAGTAAAACAGCCTATGAGAAAGCTATCAAATAAGCATGAGTTTGCTCATTTGATGTGATATTTGTAACAAAATGTGGTCCTAAGGGACTTCCCAGATACAGAAGTGCCCCCAGATGTGGAAAGAGAACCCCAGCCTTTCTGTTGTTGTTTTTTTTGCGCCACAAAGCAGATGCTAAATCTAATTCTGGGACTCCAATGGGAATTTCTAAAATTTACGTTCTCTCAGGTCTGAAATAGCAGCATGAAAGGTATCCAATGCAGCACGATTCATAGGAGAAGAAAATCTCCTGCAGTAAATCTGTAAGTCACCCACTGATCTGTAAGTCAAGGAAGTATCTGATACTAGCAATAAGAAAACCACAGGAGAACAACATTTTTTTTTTTAGGTTGCCATCATGGATAACTTACCCAGAACATGATTTATTCCCTATATATCTTGCACTTGTTCTTTTCCTTGCTTAGTTTGTGGTAGGAAGAGATGGCGTCTGCGGTACCGTGTGTGAACATTCCCCTTTCGATGGCATCGTACTGGTGCAGTGCACTGAACACTTGCTCAAGCACATGTGAGTCCCCATTCAGTACAGCTATTGTACCCACACTGGGAAGCCTCTGCCAATGGCAAATTCCCCCTGATGTACAGGGCCATTAAGACCCATACAACTGCTGGAAACCAGTCATTTGTCTGCTAAAAAAAACCCAGTGTTTTACAAAGAGATTATTGCTGTGACCTTAATGACTTATCTCACATTTTAACAGGAAAGAAAGTTCCAAGAAACTAGTCCGAGCTGATTCAGTGACTGAACTTCCTGCTCCACGAAGACTAAGATGGAAGTGTTCCGCTGAAATTCAGATACATTTGGCAGCAGCAGCAGAAAAACTCCAAAGGTAGAACAGTTGCCTCATTTTTGTCAGCAATGACTGCAAGCTGGGAATTGCCCAGAATATTGTGTGCTGGCATGGGTTTTCTAGAGAGCTCTCCCTGCCTTCCCTATCCTCCCAATCTTCCCAAGCTGGACATACTTAGCTTCTCTTTGCGAGATGGTGACCTAAATAGCTGGAGCTACTTCACTGTATTCAGGAATTGCTTTACACTGTTTTATTTCCATGTAAATTTTATGAAAGTGAAAGACCACTGAAAAACATCTGAGTCCTATTTGCACAGGATGCAAACAGTGCAGGCCCTCTGGCTTTGAGGATGCACTTTGCGGGTTTGACCTGACTAAAGCCAAAGCAAGGGCAATGGGGATATGCATATGGGACATCAGAAAACAGCTGGTTTGAATAAGCAATTTGAATTCAGGAGTATAATTTGTTTGCCTCCATCTCACTGCTACAAAGGTTAGTTCTTTTGACTGTGTTTGCAGACTGTAAAATATTTGCATGATATTCAGGAGGGGTGATGGCAATGAGATTATTTTTTTCCCCTCAAGTTATTTCATCTCAATACTCAGGCCTGTGGTCTCCCCATAGAGAATTAACTCATTGTCTGCATGGTTGGCTGTACGTCCAGTGTGACTGCATTAGATGAGACCTCAAAGTGGTTAAAAGCATACACACAGGAGTATGAAGACTTTCAGGATGCAGAGTAATTCCTTTTTGGTTTTGAATAAAGGTAGTAGTCCTCTACACTGAAACATGCAAGGAGCTTACAGCCTTTATCAGGTTTTAAATACACCCATTTCCCACACTAGTAAATCTCATAAACTTGTTGAGAACAAAGGAGGCCCTGGCTTAGGCTTCAGGAGAGGAAACACTAGGTTTAAAAGAAAAGGTGTTTTACTCAGATACTCAAATGAACAGCATGTGACCCAAGTGCCACAGTTCACATTAAGGCTGCAGATAACAAACCCGGTCTAGAGCCTATATAAATAAAAGTTACCAAAGGTAGGGGCTGTCTTCAGAGCAGGAACCCACTCATCTCCAAGTGGGCACAGGCAGGAAATGATCTTTGGGTTTGACTTGCAAATGGAAACAGAAGAAGACATTCTTGTGGCTACCCCCACAGTAACTACTTCTGCTTGTTTTCCAGGATAGTAAATAATCTTGACTTCATTGCCTACAAGTTTGAAAACTATGGAAAGGAATTTATTAAGAAACAGAAGATTAGCCCAGATGCCTACATTCAAGTAGCACTTCAGCTGGCATTTTACAGGTAAGGTTAATACAACTCTTAGGAACAAGGCAACACAAGAGGAGATTCACAGTTTGTGTGTTTTTTGTTTTTTTTTTCCTCAGCACCCAAACAATTGCCTCCTCCATGAAAAAGAGTGATCTTGCTTGTTGACTGTAGGTCAGACAAGAAAGAAATTGCTCTGAAACAGAGCACTCAATTCCTTCACTCCTTTTCCCTCTCCTTGCTCTGCCTTCCCATCCCTGTGTCCTACACATGCCATTCCCAGCTGGCTAAGAGAAGAGAGTGAAAGGATGTGGCAGGGACTAGCTGCCAGCCCTGCTACCCACAGCAGCAGAAGCAGCCAGGGAGTCCAAGTATGTGGAGCAGAAACACACTCTTACCAGTTTCTCCCACATAGCTTGGGAGGAGCTGTGGCAGTAGCCCATAGCTCACCTCATATGCAACCCTTGCACCGCAGGGCAAAAAGCATTCACAGGGAAAATCCTACAGCAGCATATCAGATCAGAGTTCCTACACAGGATGGTAACTAATGCTGCTTCTTTCTTCACAGGCATCCCAAATGTTTATAATATCCTCTAGTTTCCAAGGTATTGTCAAAGTTAATGCTCCTTTCTACATAGTCAGAACAGCTAACGCTCCAGGCTAGAGACTGGTTGAATGGTTTCCTGCAGAACAGCTTATTACACGAATAATTCTTTATCAAGTCAAAGTAAATCCTGAACTGGTCTTTACCTATTCAAAACCAGAGATGCCTAACACATTCTGCGTATTCCATTAATATCTGTTAAACATCTGGTTTGTGTATGCCATTAACCAAACTCCAACAATGACCAAGTCCAAGGTTTTCATCTGATCCCGGCCAGGGTATAAATCCCGTATATGCAACAAAATCCTTAGGGGAAAAACCTAGGCTCCAAGACCTCTGCTTAAACTACAAGACACAGTAGATGTCCCAAAGTGAGGAAGAGTAGCTATATACCTGGACCCAATTTAAATAATAGTCTCTGTTGTACTTGCTATGTGGGTTTTCATTCCAGCTAGCAGTCTCAAGTAACACTCTTTTAGTTTTCTACTTTTCATTCACACACAGAGAGCATTTTTTTTTTCTAGTTTCAAATAAAACATATTTCAAGCCAATAAGCAAATGATTAGTTACACTATTGGTTTATGATGTAGTACAAATAAAGCATTCCTTGAGATCTTTCAATAAATTTTCGTTTTACTAGCCTTGTTTTTATACAGCAGGTCGTTTTTTACTGGCAATACATAATGTATACAGCTGTATGCAGCTCCTCGTATTAGAAAGGAGTGAGCATCCATCTTTTTTAAGTTTCTTATAGAATTCTATCAACATTAAGATGAATACTATGCAAAGAATAAAACTGTGGCTTGGAACAATAAAACGTACCCAAGCTGTATTTCTTTTAGTCTTTATGTTTCCTTGAAAACAATTACTCTTTGTTTTTCCTACTTTATTCTCTCAGATGCCACAGGAGACTTGTCCCCACCTACGAAAGTGCTTCCATACGCAGATTTGATGAGGGCAGAGTCGACAATATTAGATCTGCTACCTCAGAAGCATTTGCTTTTGTAAAAGCAATGACTGATGAGAAGACAGCTCTAATGGTATGTTGGTCTGGCTCCCTCTGCCTCCTTTGGCAAAACACTAAGGAAATAATGCATTCAAGATCCCCAATCTCCCACTTTGCAACTGTTAACTGGGAGCATAAAGGCAAAGGGCAGGGTAGCAAGACTTGCATGATTTGAGATATTGTGCAGCCCAGCCACTAAGCTGAATATATATATATTTCCTTATATGTATATATATTTCCTTATTTTTATTTAAGCATCTAAAAAACTCAGAGGTACCCAAACATGACATTATAAGAAAAAGAAACAAATATCTGATTTTAGATTTAGTATTTTCTTCTGAATGATCCATCAACAGATCCAAATTCAGCTCTCTGGAGAGGCCTAGGCTGAGCATGATCAGTTCAGGATCATTATACTGCCACACCAGGGGAACTGCCTGGCAGGTCCCTTGCAGTAGATTGCTCTGCTGCAGATTGCAATGTGTGAAGTGATATAAATCACGCGCTTTGATTTGTGGATTAGGTGTACATGTTCTGTCTGATCTTTCTGGCTGGCTGATCCTTTTGGGTTTAAAGGCACATTTTTACCAAATAGTTTTATAGGATCCTCAAGGGGGCTGAACCTTCACGATGAAAAAAATCATCAAGTTAATGAAACAACTCTCCAAACTGTCCTGACATCATCCTACAAAAAGAAAAACCAAGCTGTTTTTCTTTGAGGCACCACCATCTGTTTGCCAGAAGCATGAGAACTGTGCTTAGTAAATGGGAATGCAAGAGGTACCGCTGAGACTATAGCTGCACAAACAGCTTTGTGCACTGTCCCGCCTGCCATCCCCAGAGAGCCTCCTCCAACGTCCCTCTATGTGCCACTTCCACCCACTGCACTTCGCTGCTGTACAGGGAATTTCCAGGTGGCTCTTTAGATGCAAAACACTGCCACAATGTGGATTATTTTGCACAGTAAGCCCACTCCAGTGGCAACAGCCCACATGTTTGTTCTTTAGAATCTGGCGTAGCACTGCTCAAAGTATTGCTGGGCAATGAGTGGATTAAGTGTAAATTAATGAAATACTGTAAATCAAGCACTAATGTCCCAGAGGGTGAGGAAAATTTGCCCATCGAAGTGCTCTGTTCCTTCACTGCTCTTCAGTCTCCTTAAGGTTACCACGCCCAGAGCTTAGCTCATGATTAAACAAGACTCAAGTAAGTCCCATGTTAGAATGATAACTCAAAGGAAACTTGAAATAATAATTCCTCATACTGAGTGGGTATTTCAAGGCAGATTATGACCATACTATTACACATAATAGTGACTACCATACAGCAGAGAAGAAGAAACTGCTATTTGCTATCAATGTCCTGTCTGACAACATGATCTGTAATCAAATTTCCTTAGAGCTGCTGTCACCTTTACGCACCATCCCCTCCACACTTGGGTGCTCAGCATACCCACAGCCCCAGTACACATTGCTGCAGGCTGACTGTACTTCTAGGAGGAGCCTGCTTCTAGTACATTGTTTTGGTAGATCCTTCTTGTTCCCTTTAATAACCTCTTCCCACCTTCCTTAGTCTAAAACTTTCTGACTTCTGCAGCTCTACCAAAGCTTCTCGCTGTTTTACCATGCAAATCTGAGATTATGCCAATGCTTCACAGCGTCCTAAACTGTATGGCTTCACACAAGCAAGCAGAAGAATGTCACGTATGTCTACAGTCTCAGCCCCAAAATCTTTACATTGAATGACCTGGCAGTACCAAACAGGGAGAATAATGATTTCATTCCCTCTCCTGTAAAAAACCTGCAAACATAACACAAACCAATCCACTATCAGCTTTCCTAGCTTATTGTCAACTGAGAGATGCAAAAGACATTTAAACTGATCTGTGATCATTCCTTCGAACAAACTTTTAGAAACCTTTGTTTTGATGTGAACATCTTTGTCTTTCAGTTCAAACTTATGTATATATTATTATCACAAAATCATTAGAAATTAAATTAACACAACCCCATTCCAACTCTTATTGTTTAGGCCTATGGATTGTGTCTGGATATGAAGGGGTTAAATCTGTTTTTTGCACAAATAGATACATCACTTGGTTTCAGTAGCCTTGAGCTCCTCAAAATACTGTTTGTTAGTGGCCATTAATCCAAATCAAATTAAAATCAAATTTCTATCTGATGCTAATAAAAATTGTCTTCAATAACTAGATAACTAGAACAGTCAAAGACTGATCAAATCGGATTGATTCTCTAGCAAGAGAAATAACTCATGTATTTGACACTTGCTGTAAAGGAAGCAGCAACTGACACTGCAGAGATTGCTTGAATAGCTATAAATTAATCAGATTTAAAGACTACATTTGGTAATTTCATCTGTATAACGGAATTAAGGCCTATCTCTATCCCTATGAAAAAATATCAGACTCTGTACTTTGAAGGCCCCTGGTGGTGGCCTTGAATTGTTTTTAAAATGAGTTCTTTGTTCAAAAGATCATTCATTGTCCATAGGAGCTGAAGGCTCCCTCTTTATCAGGAGGCCCAGTCATTTCTGCCTGTTTCAGGGTCGCTCAAAGTTGCAGTGTTGGACTTGATGTATTGCAGGGCAGCACTTCTTCGGATCATTCCCTTAACATAAAAGGATGCCATATGACAGGAGTCAAAATTTACTGGATTGTTATCTGAAATGTGAGGCATCTGTGCAGGGCAGAGCAGCCTTGGAAAATTCTAGATGCCCTTTCACACAGGGGAGTAATTTTTGACTGGCTAGTAAAATATCAGTAATGGCTTTCATTAATATCACTGTCATTGTCTAGATAAACTAGGAGACAGACTGCCTGGCTGTTTTGAAAACACTGAATTACACTAAACAGTAATTTTCCCTAGTTCAGAGTGATTCAATTAGTAATAATCTACACCCCCAGAATCCATGGAAGAAATCCACAAAAGGAGCTGCAGGTCTTTCCTTAACTTCAGATCACCACCATCAAACTTGTTCAACCCTTACACAAACAGGTACTGCTGCCAATCAGGATATTGAGCCCCTATGGCTTTTTGTTTATAAAGAATACTTACACCTGAGCCAGGAGCAGGGGACATTGGAGAGCACTTGCTGGTTTGTGGCTGGTAAACTGATGTAAGATGCTATTTCATTGAGAGTTTATTCAATAATAAGATATATTTTCATTCCCCAATAGGATTCTGAGAAGATGCAGAGATTTAAGGACGCAATTGCAGCTCAGACTAATTACACTATTCTGGTAAGTAAAGCACTGCTTTGCCTGAAAGGACTGGTTAGTTTTTTCAAGAAAAGTACAAAGATACGGTCATCAACTATTTAAGCAAGAGAAAATGTGGACATCTCTAAATAGGAAAGTACCTGCTATGTCACACTTAGGAACATTTGTAATGGCCTGAATAGCATCCAAATAGCCATATTCAACTAACTTCACCTTAAGAAGTACTTCCTGGAAGGCAAGATAACAAAGTTCTGCATTAGACATCAGTGGCAAGACTCTTGGGTACATGGGAATGTTTCACATCTGTGAAACATTTATGATTTGTATCTGTGTCATAATTAGGAGTCCCAGACACAAATTAGGATTCCACAAAGCCTGGTGCTGTACAAATTAAGAATTAAAAACTGGCCTCCATCTTAAAGAGCTTGCAATAAAGATTTACTAAAGGGATTTTTGTTATAACCATTGAAAATTTGCAAGGCAGAACAGTATCCAGGTGAAATGAGCCTTTATTCTGTGCCCTATGTTCAGCATGAAATGTTAGGCATGAAGATAACCAAGAAAATTAGCAATAGGGTATTCTAATGGGCTAAGGCGAGTATACAGCCAAGAGACTTCTCAGGATGAGAAGCAAGTAAGGTTTAAAAGCAACCCACCTAACTGCTGTGTAACACGCATGAGAAATAAAACTCCAACTGCAAAATCCAGATCCCCCAAAATTAAAGGTATATAGCCCCATAAGCTATAATGTTACAGATAAGCTCAAGATACCTGTAACATATCAGGAAATTTGAGGTTTTTTTCCCCAAAAACTAACTGTTTATTAATTTTGTTATGTTTTTCTGCCCTAGAGAAGTCCCTATCTGGGACCTGATCCTCAGATGGACTAGTATTGTATAAAGTCTATCCTGATATTCCAAAGTGATATTTCTAATAAAGGTCATTAACAATGTGGAAATGATTATAGCGAGTTCTCTTTTAAGGACCTGAATGTAGCACCTAATAAAAGGAAGATATGACCGCCAGTGAAGAAATCAGTTTAGTATCAAACACAACCCACTTTCTCTTGATTAAAAATGAGACAAATCAGCTTTAGTAATGCTCAGCATCCCACTGTGCCAAGACAAAGCACAGATTTCCTCCACAAACAACTTAGCCAAACCACTTATGACATTAGTAAACATTAATAACCAGTTATGTTGAGTTTGCTACCCACAGTTTTCCCTCAGACCATTGCCTAAACAAACCCACATTGCTGATTACTGTTTGAATATTCATAATATTCAGCAAGTCATTCACTTCCAGAGGTAGTTTCAAAGGTATACTCAGAGCATGGTGAGGTGAAGTATTGCTTTCAGGCAGCATTCATTCCTGAGACTGTGAAACAAAAGAAACGGGGAGGACAGGGGAGAAAACAAACCAGTTTTGTGTTTCAAGCTTTGTGCTGGGAGCCCACCTCTTAGGAGCTGAGACGCCATGTCATCTATAAAGCGGGGCCAAGACAGACTTCAGGGCAACTACCTTATATGAACTATCTCAGGGTAGCCTCACAACACAGCTTAGTCGTATGTCTACCAGAACACAGCCAATGAAGTTTATGCACAAAATCCTTTTTAAAGAAAATGTTTTCAGAAAATCTCCCCTCCAAATGATTTCAGTTCCAGAAACTGTTCAAATATCCAGCCTCCATTGCAGTCCATGGGCAAGATATTAGAATCACAATAGGAAAATTAATTTATCTTTAAATTTAAAAAGGCCTCCAAGTATTTCTATTCACCAAGCTCCCCCCTCTTTTCTCAAAAAAAAGTATAATGTAATTGTCGTGCCTTTAAGCTATGGGCAAGACTTACATGGTCTGACTAAATCGTGTGCAACAGACTGAAATACAATGGATCCTAAGAAAAACAAAACAAAAAAATCTACTTTGTAAAACAAAAAGCAATCTAATGATTTTATTTCCCCTTGTTAGGGCTTACTAGTAGCATTGCTATCTTAAATGTGGAGCTCTCAAATTCAATTTAGCACATTTTTTTCCTAAGCGTTGACTCACAGTTTATTTCGTTAGCCTGTCTCGGGCTCTCTTCAGACATGACATTGATCTATGTTGCAAAAATGTCATTGCAAACAGCCTTATATATCTTGTGTGATGGCAAAATATTTTCTTTGATTACCAAGTCAGTTTCTCTCTTTGGGAAAAACAACGTAAATACTGCCCTGATGTCCACTACTGTTTTGCAAGCACCCTTGCTTCATCTGGGCAGATGAACAAATAGCCCATTTACCAATGGAAACCTACTCCTCAATAAGCCAAACAAGATTATGCAATCCCAACCCCCTGCAACAAGCACTTATTAGTGGTTAGAATGATTCTCCTCTTAATAAAAGAAGCAAACTTGCGCATTTCTTTTTTTTTTTAATCCTCTCCTTAAGAGGAAAACCAAGCCTATGCTCGTTTTCTAATCCTGCCTGCTCTCAGGTTGCTTATTTCCCTTGTTACAAGGGGCCTGTGCCACAAACATGCCAGTTCTGCTCTCAGTGTAGTACAATATCTGTTGTTCAACATTCTCTTCCTACACAACTTCAGCCTGTTAC
Organism: Forpus xanthops; assembly: GCA_032466535.1. Lineage (NCBI taxonomy): Eukaryota > Metazoa > Chordata > Aves > Psittaciformes > Psittacidae > Forpus > Forpus xanthops. The sequence continues at coordinate 58,315 of JASSUY010032958.1, forward strand.
CAGGGCATGAGCTCAATCCTCATAATCAATGCACTCACCAGCATAGAATAAACTCAGACTGGACAATTATAAATGCATGTTCTAATCTCATGCAATTCCTGCCTGGTTGGAGCCAATTTTGATCTGGTTTCCTAAAGAAACAAAACTCTGTAACTATCATGCCTGCCCATCTCCCACTATCGACTTTTGATTCCATTAGCCATCTTCAATGACATTTTCTAGCAGGAAATGATCTTAAGCTAAAAAATTCCTTAAGTCTACAGCATTAGGTAGGTGGATACAGCAGAGAGACCCAAGCACAGCAGGCTCATGGCAGAAAGACTGGGCTGCAGGCTGGGCAGTAGTTCTTGTGAGCTGGCTAGCTGCCTACCAGTGTTCCCTTGCTTCAGCCACTGCACATGCTGCCAACCACCTCATCTGTAGCCATGAAGTAGGTGATGAAATCTGTGACATTCTAGAGCAGGGCTTGGGGGCAAGCATGTCTGGTTCTGCGCTGGGGATGATGGTGAGCAGACACATGGGCAAGCATAGGATGGCAAGTAAACTCCTGCTAAATCTGTTGCAGACATCTACCAGATCTTTAGTTCTAAATTCTATGGAATGACATCTGGCTTTACCTGCCAGAGTGAAACACAGGCAACAAGGCAATTAAAGAGTATTTTTTTTCTAATTTGGAGGTGGTTTAGAGTTTTATCTTGAAATATAATCCAAGCGATGCACAGGAAATTCCAAAACACACTTACAGGTATCTGGTGTCCCATATGCTTCCCTCAGCAGTTTTGGAAGCCCAGCCCATGATATTCAGCTCTGATTGATGGTGAAAGCCCAAAACAACAGATGACAGCAACATATAATACATCTCAAGACAATCTCCTTCCTAATTGTTAACATCTTCAGAATTTATAGATACTGATCATCAGCAAAGTACATACCCCAGAGTAACATCTGAACATTGCAGGCATTACATCACTCAAACCAAGTTCATTAACTCTGGCTAGAAAACAAGGCAGGAACAGTCAAGAAAATACCTCTGCACTCAGTTAAATGCTGGTGTCTGACCATGTTGTACACAGGCTATTACTGGAATGGCGATAGACAATCACCTGCTGGGGCTCAGAGAGGTGGCACGGGAGCACTTCAAGGAACTGCCAGAGATATTTACAGATGAGACATATTTGACAAGCAATCGATTCATCCTCTCAACCAGTCAGGTAAGTTTCTCATGTTCACTGGTCTTGCTAAGTAGACAACTTGTAGTTGACAGTAAGAACATTGTAAAAATCAACCAACCAACAAACCTAGTGCCACCAAGAACCATCAAGAAGTCCACAAAATTCTCCAGATTTTTAAGCCAGTTTTGGTTCATTCCACAAAATCTGCACAGTAAATACTGACTAAAGTTATCACATCCTTTGTGACATCACAAAGCCCTGGCCAGAAATTCTGAAAATGCACATGAACAAATTCAGTAAAATTTGCATGAGGGGTCAGTGTTTCCTCAACTTCCAAAATATGTATCTTCCCATTCCCTTTCTTCTCCCCCTTCACCAAAGGTGACAGCTCTATCCAGGATTCTGTACTCTGGGAACAGTACAGCCACATGCCAGACAGGCTCTCACTCTGAGGAACACAAGGCAACATCCATGAGAACACTTTATTCTTAAAAGAAGCTGTGTTTGAAATCTCTGAGAGCCTTCAGTTACTCAGTATAAGACTACAACACGCATAGGGTGCATCTTTACAGGCATTTTAGGCATGCAGATTTACAGTTATTTGCAACTATGCTAAGATATGTTGACTCTAAGAGTCAAAATTTATACGTTTAATGTTCTGAATAATGAAACGTCCTTACAGCATACAGCCTAAGAATTAAATGCTAAAAATTGAATATTTCATTGCATATAATAGTAGCAGTCTTAATGAAAGAAGAAATCTATATAGGAATTAATTTACTGAAACACTAACCCAACTGCACAGATTAGAACTATTCAACAAAAGAGACTTATAATATCATGCTACAGCATACAGCATTAATAAGTAACTTGATCTTGCCATAATGTTTGTAGGTTTTCAGACATGAGTGAATATAACCAACATACTACTACATAAATTCTCCAAGAAACTGTCCATGAGCAAAGAGTGCTTCTGAATAGCTTTATGGCCTTGGGCTGTTGCACAGCAAATTTATCTGACAATTCTATGGCTCTATTAGCAGGACTAATGGCTTGTTCTACACCATTAAAAACCCAAATGTTATTTGCAAAGGCCCATGTACACAAAGACTGAAACATATAGATTTCTGACACATCTTTCACTTTCTGCAGGAGAAAATGTTTCACTGCTGTATTATACCATGATTAAACTGAGGTGTAATAGAAACATAGCACCCAGATGCATTAAAGCGTGTTTTTTATACAACACCAAAATTATAAATGAACATTAAAATGGACAATAATAATTTCTATGATTACAATCTTCACACTACAAATATAACATAACCAGAAAATAACCTTAAGAAATTAAAAACATCAGAGAAGTTTTATGTATCATAATTCTGTATATCAGAATTTCATGAAGCCTTAAAAATTCCCTATCAGTAGAAAAGCTTATAGCTGTTACAGATATATATAAAGTGAGCAAAGTAATACACTACATCCACTTTAAATGATACCAGTTTTCAAACTGTGGCAAACAGAGCAACTAAATTCCACAGTGAGATCAGCCTTTACCTTCCAAGTGTCAGTGTCTAGTCTGAACATCTGAAGGCAGTGATATTCCACAGGAGGAACTCACTAGATTTCTAGCACTTGTAGAGTTTGCTTGTCTTTTTCCTCCTTGCTAACCAGCTGATTTCAGTTACCCTGATTAATCAGAGATCACTCCTTACCTTCTCCCTGCAACCAGGTCCCAACTACTATGGAAATGTTCTGCTGCTATGGGCCTGTGGTGCCAAATGGCTATGGGGCATGTTATAATCCGCAGCCAGAGCATATATTATTCTGCATCTCAAGCTTTAAAGACTGTAAAGAAACCTCCTCAGACATGTTTGCAAAAGCTGTGGAAGAAAGTCTCCTAGAAGTGAAAGATCTGTGCAACAAATGCAGTTCTACTGTGGCGAAGCCACTTGCTAAACAAGAAGCAGCCACACAGCTGCAGAGTGATCACAAGCTCTAAAAGGCTGTGAGAAATATTCTTCTGAACCCACCTTATAGAAGAAGCAATGGCATAGTAATTCAAAGACAAAATAGTACTAGTAATACATTAGTGTAGAACCATAATGTCATTTGTTTTACATTGTTGCCAACATCTAAAACACTGTATGTACTAAATCTAACATTTCTCTCTTGAAGTCTCATCAGCCAAAAAGGCTTGGTCTCACCGGTTGAAATGAAGGAGGAAGTAATACAAGTATGTGTTGTACTACCACTTCTAACCATAATTAACTTCTGTCATTTTATCACCTAAAGAATTGTGTATGACATAAACACTAAGGCACACCAATTAATTAATATTCCCTGCAAGTAATTCTAAAATATGCACATCTATTCCTGCAAGATTTGCATGTAGAGAAAAAAAAATATGAAGACATTCCCCTATTGGGAACGTTGAAAGAAACATGGTAAATAATAGGCTGATGCCACTAAATCTTGAAAATTTGCATGAAAAGTATTTAATTCCACCATTCTATTTGCTACATAAGAAAAAGAGATTATTTTTGAGAGTGGCCACTGTGTATTTCCACAAACAAATTTAGACTTGTGTTTGCATGCTCCCTCAATATAGAAATGCTGAAATAATAGTTTAGCCTTTATTCTGGTGTGCACTGGCCTCAAGCACAGTACTGTTCTGAAAGCAGCATATTGGAGAAAAGATCCATCACAGAGAGCTGGGAGAATTTTATCTATAACGAATTGACTTAATTATTTCATTCTATCAGTGAGCAAAATCCAGTCTGACAGAGAGGCAAAGCACAAAGTGTAAGTGCAATTCAATCCTACTTTACATCTTTTTTGTTTGCACAGAAATTAATTTAGTCACTGTGACTAGCAGGAATGTGTATGCAGCTACACAAAATCACAGAGCAATAAATAACTAGAATGAAGAGCAAACCTGCAATATAAGGAAGCCTCCAAGATAGTGCTATAAATACCATTTTAAGAGTACTGGTACTCATATCAGCTTTGCATCAACCCACTTGGGAGGGATTTATGTTTTATATTTTTAATAGCAGATGTAGGGTATCATATTCTGCAATATACAGTAAATTCAATCAGGAATATGATATAGCATCTAGTAATTCCCATATTCTGCGAGTGTTACCCTGAGGGTTTTCTCATTATCTCTTTCATTCCCTACAAATCTTTCAAAGGACTGATATTTTCAGGCACTTTTGAGCTGAAATATGTTGCTTTGCTTAAAGGTGTTCAGTCATCATTGTTAGAACACAACTTACTCACTCTAAAAGACACGCACTAACTCCAGTGAGGATCCTTTGTTAGGCAAGATGAGCACACTCAGAAGCCTGGCCAGGGACTGCTTACCTACCTGTGGAGAAGTGAAGATGTTCCTTCTTCCTTTGTAGACTGAAAAATCACATGCTTAAGCACCCTCAAGCCTAAGAACAGGAGAATAGATTTATTACAATAAACCTGAAGGGCAGATATGTTTCTGTTTGAGAATTCTAGATACAGACTCAACAGATCATATATGCCCCTGCTTATTTTACTGCCTCTTTGGCATTGCATACAATGCAATTTATCCAGCAGTCTGCTGCATAAAGGCTATCCACAACCCCATATATGAAAGCACAGTAGGCCTGATAATCAGTTGGAGCTCAATCAAAAGTCGGCTATGTTGGAGCAAATCAACTATGATGATTTATACTGATTGAAAGCTGGGCTCATTTTTTTAAGTTAACGCATTCACTTAAAAATATGTAAGTTTTATTACTCCATGAGCTGTGGTTCAAACCAAAGATGAAACCTATTTTTAGATTGTGTAAATAATATTACAGCTTAAAAGCTGTCCCAAAGTAAAAAACAAATGCCTAAAAAAGCAAGAAACCTGTTCGACTGTTAGTCCAACCACGTGTTCACCTAATTAACACACTGTTCAAAACATTACTTTAATTTGCTCCTGTACTATAATTATGAAAATTACTTTGAAACATTCCTGTAATTTTGCTTTTTTCCGTGTCATGTCACAACGTGAATTACAACAGCAGCTCAGGCACTGTACTCACCACACAGTTACTGAGAATTCAGGCAGACAGTACAACCACACCAGTTTATCATTAAGAGTCCCTTCCTTGTCTACAGCTGCATAACACGTGTTTTGGATCCTTCAGGCCTGGAAACTGATGATGGAAAATACCAACACTATATTTTTCCTTGAGGAAGAAATGAATGACCACTTATACTTCTTCTTTATTTAGCTAACAACCATTCCATACTTGTAGCTCATATACTTCACGATTTGCTTTTAGTATTCAGCTCAAGTACCTGAATGAGCAGCTTCACTGAACTCAGTCCCTGCAGAGGAAGGCATTTGTGTACCTCAACTAGTACGCATTAAAAGTAGTATCTGCAAAGTACCACTTCATTCAAGAGACTTCAGACTCATTTCAGGTATGTTTAAATTGGAGGGTCCTGATTAAATCAAGATGGATAAAATTCATGGCCCAGGTCATTACAGATTTTTTGGTTTGCCAGCAGGAGCTTTGTAAGGGACTATGCTGCTTCTCAGTTAAAAGAAGCCTCTACAGAATCCATGTGGTGTGGTCTCATTTCAGGAAACAGGCACTATTCTTAGGTTATTATTTTAAAATGTGTATTATGAAAATTAAGTTCTCTCCTGAAAAATACACAGTCTCTACACATGCATTGATGGAAATCAAATGTGAGGATTTTAAAATGTTTCCAATCAGAAGACTGTGGAATAGATTGTTCATCATAAAAAGGAAGAAATTCTTGATCAGCAAGCCAAGTGTAATTTCATTAATATAAGAAGCTGTGGCTGCCCCATCCCTGGCAGTGTCCAAGACCAGGTTGGAGGGGGCTTTGAACAACATGGTCTAGTTAAAAGTGTTCCTGCTTATGGCAGCGGATTGGAACTGAATGATCTTTAAGGTCCCTTCCAACCTAAACAATTTGAGGTTTCTATGAAGTGGCAATGATTTAATGAGACCACTCAGTGGGACCTGGAACATGCAAACCCTGCACAAGCAACTTTAAGAAGGTAACTGCTTTACTCTCTCTGTAGGGGTACGCCCATGTACACACAGGAGTGGGATGTAGAAATTAAAAAGCCAGTATTTGTGAATATTTATATTCACAGTGAACAAAAGCAAAAGGAACTTGACTTCCAAGTGGTGGTATTTCAGGGGTGAAGCCCTGATCTCAACCCCCTCAGTGCTCCTGTGTGATCCATAGGTGAGCAAGACAATGTTATGATGTATAGCTGAACTTCTGATATATGGGCTGCAAAGACAAAAATATTTTAGTGATACTTTTATTTTTATACAATAGTATAGATTTATGACAAATGTAAATGTGTATTTATAGCATACTGTTTCTGTTACATTTTGCGCTCTACTGAAATATATTTACCTGTCTATATTAATATATGCAACCTGAAGTGTACGCTCATGACACAAATTCAGCTTATATAAAGATGTTGTTCCACACCGCCAATAAAAACTACCAGATCAAAGACTCTGTTACCTCTTTGTATCAGGCAGCCCCTGCTTCCAAGCTCCTTGACCCCACCATGCTGCAGGGGAGCCCCTGGGCCTCTTACAGGAGGAAAGTCAGGAAAGAACTGGTAATGGCCCCTAATGGCTTGCCCATGGTCAGTCCCTACTGCAGGGTGTCAGCACAGCAGGGCTCACAGCCTGTGAAGGGATGCTCTACCAGTCACAGTATGCGACAAAGGAAAGAGTTGGTTCTTCAACATGCCTCAGAAAGAACAAACACTTCCATCTTTCACATTTGCTAAAATAAGCTTGTACTACAGTGTGTATATATTTTTCTTCTGCAGTTACACAAACCTCATTAAAAAACATTTGAAATAAACTTGTAAACCAAAGGTGAAAATGTTTAAGCTCAAATTTATCTCTAAAGCAAAGTACTTGGGAGTGCAAAATAATTTTTGTTGCTTACGACTCAACCTTAATGCCCAGCCATCAGCCTAAGGCAGGCAGCAGGTACCCCAACTCAGGGGCAGCTGAGCTGCATTGGAGCAGGGCTCACTCCAACTGCTCCCACTTGCAGCATGACTCCTTCCTTCTGGCACTAACCGGGATGTGTGTCTCAGAGCATTGGCCCAGGGCTTGAAAGGGCCTCATCACAGGTCTAGCAGAGGAGCAGTGCCTCAGAGTTTTGCAGGGTTAGCTTGCACCGTGCAAGCTCATCATCCATACCTAAAGCTGCAGTGACACATCACCCACAGAAGGTGCAGCTAATTTTTTCTGATTCATCATGAATTAAGGATTGGAGTAGTCTATTTTCTGTTTATTAGGGAATGAGCAACAGGTTTCCTCTGTTGTAATGCTTTCCAACTACAAGAGGATGAAAACTTCTGCCTAGAAAAATGAATCTAAGATTGCAATGTAAAGCAAATTGCAGGCATCAAGTGTGTGTGTGACATCAAGCATTCACATAAATAACATTTTGTGGTTACAAAGGCTTTAGATCACATTTTAGATGTGTCCAATAAGAGAAAGGTAAACGCAGTATCAGAAAAACCACTATTTGCTTGACACTAGAAACTTACCAAAATCAGGAGTTAATGCAATATCTGTGCTACTGGCAACCCATTTAGCTTCTCTTACTGGGGTTGCTAGGTCCTTGCAATACACCTGACATGGACCAAGAGAGTCTAGGCCTCAACCTAGAGAAACTAGTAGATTTTGGGGTTATTTTTAATTTAGAGTTAATAATACAGTGATGTCATCCCTCTCACCCATTTTATAAATGTGAATTAATTGTCAGAGACTGCCTTTGAAGTTTGCTAGGAAGCAGTGAAAGTTGCCTTATGAGGATGACAGAGCAGCAGCAGAAGCTGACGGCATACTGCTTTATGAACCAGACTCTTTTTTCAGCCACTTCCTGTAGTTTTGCAGTAAGTTGAATTTAAATGCTACAAAGAGCTGTCACAGATGGACACAGTCAGGTTAAATGCTTGAGAAACACCAACTCCTGCAAGTCACACAGCTACAGCAGAGCCGGGACAGAGGAAGTGCTACCTCCACCTGCCAAAATAGCTGACATGGGTTGGTCAGTATGCTACCTCATCCTTAAGGCATCATAGCTGGTAAAAACCTGGAAAGGTGAGGCCCTGCTTGGCTATACAGGAAATCTGCTTTTGCCTTGTAAAACAAGTCAACAGAATAAGATGAATTAAAAAATGTGTACATGTATGGGGGCCCAGGCAGAACCATGTAGCATTTCTGTGTTGCTGGAATTGCATTATCAGCCAGTTCTCTTATTTCCCCAGTTCTGATTGATTTACAACAACCCTATACAATGCATCATAATAACCCCAAAAAGCACATAATTCATCTAAACAAATATGTGGGTTAAGAGAGAATTTTGTCCCTTCTGGTTTGATTCTCAGCTTCACAAAATCTCAGGTCTTTAATGTCCTGAGGAATTACTCTTTCAGTAGAAGCAAAATGAATTATGCCTCAATGAACAATTGGGTTATCAAGGTCGTTCACTTAATGTTCCAGCTGTTCCATAGCACCATCTTAACATTTACTGGAGATTTCTTTTGAATTTAGCCTTATTCCATGGTACTTACAAATAAATACATTGCATTTCTTTTGGCTGCTGTGCCAGTTAATAGCAACTACAAGTACATAATGAATTTCTTGCCTTTTACTGCTAGAATGAGAAATGACAGAGGGTGGAGGCTCCATTCAAAGGAGATACATTAATGTAATAATAGTGAAGCCAGAGATCAAAGCTGACAGGACTTGTGGGGGATTTTTTTACAGCACCTAACTACATTAACACTGGTTTTCACTCTTTGCCCTCCTAAGTGCTAAAGCTTAGATATACTCAGCATTCAGAGGAAATGAAGCAAATACAGTACTGGCAACTGCTTCTTTGCCCTTTTCCAGCTGTTCTGCTTATTCTGGAAGAGATACCAGACAGGAACACTGCAGAGCTGGTGGTCAACGGCAAGACTGTATTTCACTGCAACATTAATGATGTGGATTTTGGAGGGTAATTCATTGTAGTCACTTACTGAAAGCACTTACATTCTGAAATGAGTGCTTCCTAGACATACACAGCCAGATTCTGTCGTTAACACTTAAAAGCACTGCACTCCTTTATGTTTGAGGCAATTTGAAGGGCATAGTCAGCAAGAGAGGATGGTTTGGGAGTTAAGGCCATGCTTGGGAGAGCACCTTTCGGGGCCTTCTCATATGCACCAGCACACAGTCACAAGAAAACTTGCTAGGTTTTAGTCTGCAGCGATATTGGAGTATCTTTTTGCTTTCAAAATAGTTCATATTTTATTTTGCTTGGGCCTTAGTTTCTTTGGGTTTTTTTTGTGTCCCTTCTTTCCCTCACCAGCAAAAGACAGAGAACACCATTCCAGTGCCTCAACAGAAAGACTTTTTTTGAATCATTCTTTGCTGTATGTGAGGTGAGGAGTTCAGGGCTCTATTTTTCCCATCTCCTGTGCAAGTGGCTTCCAGAGAAAGGCTGAATATTACTGCTTCTCATCTCCCCACTTTTCAACAGCCTCTCTAGGGCTGGAGACTGGAGCTGTGGAGCAAAGCAAAAAATTGACCAGGGATTCCAAGCACATTTCCAGCACAACTTTCCAGTTGCATTTATCTTCCTGAAAGGAAGACAGACAAGCCAGGAACCAGGAGCTTTCAGATGGAAATGTCTTCCAACAAAATACACTGGTTTTTTTGAACTACACTAGACAGTGAAGTCCTGACTAATAGGATATGCTGCCGGTGGCTGAACTGCCTGCACTGCCACATTCACTTCTTGCTCTGTTTCAAATCCAGATCAAAGCTAAATCAATCTCAGCTCACAGAGCTAACCAGGGTAAAGCCAAGCTGGGTCCAAGTGCCATGAGGGAGAATGCGAAGGAATGTAGATGTTAGGGTAAGATACAGAAATGTAAAATGAGAATAAATTTACTTGCACATACTTTGTAAGTCTTGGTTTTCCTCCTCTAGGAGGTGATAGCAAGTTGCACCCACTTGTGGAGAAGCCAGAATAGCAGCATTAAGTGCGTACTGATTTACAGGAACACATTCCTTGGTTTTGTCTGGTGATTTACTTGCAATACAAAGATATTAGAAATTTCAGAATATGGTTGGATACAGCCTTTACACTTCTAGGTCATTCAATGAAGCTCTAGATAATCTTGCTCATTACACCCAATGTGCCAATCAAATAAGAACATACACCGTGTTTTCCAGAACCAGTCATACATTACCACCCTGAATATTACAAATTCATATAGAACTCTGATATGCATGTAGTTCTAATATTTTTTTTATAATGAAAAGAAGAATGAAGCTCCTGGATATCTTTCATTCTTTCAAGTTCTACAAAGTTTCAAATGTCAAAATAGCAATTTCAAAGTCATTCATAGCTGATGGTCAACCCATACATATTCACACAGATGTGCCGGTTCCACTCTTCTCTCAGCCACAAATGTTGCAGAGTATTTGTGCATCATTAGATACAGCACAAAGGTATAAAGAGAAAAAAGCTGGTATAGCCATAAGGACAGGATTAAAGATGACTGGATGCCATCACAACTGATATTCCAGGTATCTCAAAAGTAATGCTGCTCCTTTCTTTCTATTTTTCCTCCCCCAATAACTCGAGTATGAAGTTTTTTTTTTCACTCCTGATTTGTCAACATATACTCTCAACCTCAACTTCATTTAAAAAAGCACTCTGAGACTGAAGAATTCAGCAGTTTGCAAAAAATCATATGGCAGAATGTTGGTTGTGCCAGGAAAGGCTGGACCACAAAAGCCTGATATTCTATGATTCTACCCTGAGTGATTTTCTGTTTGGCCCATAATTACTTATGAAAGAAAGGCTGTCTTCGCATCCCAGCAGAGTGGCCTGAACAGAGAAATATGGCATTTGTGGAGACTCAGGAGTGCTAGGCAGCAAAGCTGAAGTTTCTAGCACAGCTGCAGGAGAGGCTGGCTTTCCAGCATAAAACCAAAGAATCACTTGATATCTCCTATCAGCTGTAAACTGCAGGGAGATAGCTACAGTTATAAATAACCAAACCACATTTACAGCAATACTGATCTATCACAAAACTGCTATCAAAGTAACGCTATCACAGTGTTCAAATATAGTCCCTTTCCTGTGACTTATAGATGATGTCCCTGCCCACAGCAGGGGGGGTTGGAACTAGATGATCTTAAGGTCCTTTCCAACCCTAACTATTCTATGATTCTATGACAGAGGCGTTATAATAACATTCTCAAGTGAGGAAAAAAAAACTCAAATTCAAGAGAAACAGAAACTATTGTTCCTTCAGAAGTCTGAAACATGTTTGCGCTCTACAACTCCGGTCTAACAAGATGAGAAAGTGGGAACATTCAGACTGAATTGCATTGAGAAGATCAATACAATCAAGCTTAGCACAGGTCACAAAGGCACTGCAGGCACTCACACAGATAGCAGACAGGAGTTTCAGCATCTGCCCCAATCTAGTTCTGCCCAGCACAGCAGCAAGTTTGTTCATACTCCTCTGTGCCCCTGACCCTGCAAATACTGAGCAGGCTGTCCTGTTCCACGCTGCAGCCCAGCTCCAGCCTTCAGCTCTAGTGCAGCCCTCAGCTCAGGGAGGGACTTTAAAACAAACTCACCCTACTGCATTTGCCAGTGGGAAACCAACAAACAGCCATGTGCTCTGGCACTAAATTGTCTATTGGCATCCTAGGTAACTGAAAATTAATTAGATTAAGTTAGTTTAAATAATGTTAATTCTTTGATCCCCAAACCAAAAGAATAAACCCCACACACACACATGCCACCACCCCCCTCCTACACACTTCTTGAGCATGGAACATCCTGAACATCAACAGAAACACCCCAGGCAGATGAACTCAACAATGTGACTAGTTTGTTTTAAGAAAAATAGGTTTTCTTGCTGCGTTCAGTGCCTTCTGTGCCATCACTCTGAGGACTCTTCCGACACCGTCCACGTTCGTATGACAGCAGTTCTGTAGGGAGATATTAAGCTTTAACAGATTAACAGGGAATAAATAAAAACAAACTTTGAGCAAGGCTTCAGGCTGAAGAAAGAAGCAGCAAACTTCAAGACAAGTATGTCTTGAGAATAACTGCTCTGACTTTTCTTTAAAGGAATACTATGGCCAAATAGTGAAAGATCAGAAACAGGTGAAAAAAAATTTTAATATGACGATGAGATATCTTCCAGTGAGATTAAAAATTAGCTCCATCAGGCATTTTTGAACACAGCAGCTAGAATACGTGAAGAAATCTCAAGCCCTGTTATTGTGCTTTTGCTAGAGAAGGGAGAAATAGATACAAACTCGAAGAAGCCCTTTCAGTTTGGTACCCACCTCCCAAATGCTACTTGTGATTAGTTGCCAAGGCACTAGCAGAAAGCTGGATATTTGAAGGCACTGTAGTAGCCACTTGGACAAAGGCATTTCATTTTTTACATGTGAAATAACCATCTTTTTCCTCAAAGTCTCCCTAATTTTTAAAGGGGTTATCTGCCCACAGATAATCATATAATCATAGAATCATAGAATAGTTAGGGTTGGAAAGGACCTCAAGATCATCTAGTTCCAACCCTCCTGCTCTGGACAGGGACACCTCCCACTAAACCATGCCGCTCAAGGCTATGTACAACCCGGCCTTGAACACCACCAGCGATAGAGCATTCACAACTTCCCTATGCAACACATTCCAGTGCCTCACCACCCTTACAGTAAAGAATTTCTTCCTCAGATCCAATCTAAACTTCTCCTGTTTAAATTTGAACCCGTTACCCCTTGTCCTCTCAGTACAGTCCCTCATGAAGAGTCTCTCCCCAGCATCCCTATATCATGGCCATTTGAAAACTGAACCTAGCCTGCAAGTCCTCTCTACAGTGTCTTTCACCCAGCCTATTGTAATAAAGTCAAATCAGGAGGAAGAAAGCAGTAGCAGCAAATTATTCCAGTAGTAACACCAACTAAATTTGAGCTGCTTTTATGCTGTGACTAATTGTCTCATTAAGACACATTTCTGATCACTGAAATGGATCTCAAGTATTATTAATCACTGAAAAAATTGTACCACTAAGAGCCTCTCCCTCCTATCCTTGGCACTATTTGCAATGGAAAATACACAAAGGCTCCCACTGATTGGAGCCCCGCTGCTGCACAGTTGGCAGTCAAACGGTACTAATGGCACAGTAACACAATAGAGCTAAAATAGTTTGCCTTACAGAGTAACAATCTCTTATAACATGATTAAGCTCTATGATGTGCATTCCCTTACGTTTTGCAAATGGCTCAAAAGGATCTGACAGTTTTTCCAGTAATTTCTTCAAAAGGTGAGGGAAAATAAAAAAATCGTTAGTTATCAAGAAACAAATTAACAGCACTTGATACCTTAAGATGAAAACAACTGCACCAAGCACAGGCTGCACAGCAGCATGGTTGGGTGGCACCCAACCACTCCCCTTTGCAGAACATATCTCCAAGGTTCTGAGAGGCCAGCACAATCAAATGTGCCCGAGTTTGTCACATTAAATTGCAGACACTTTATTGAAGCACTGAATTTAGAAGCTGGCTTGCCCTGGGCTACCTCCGTAACAGATGAAGAGAGGCATCTCCACAAAGCAATACAGCCTACTAAGAATAGGTTGTAGGATCCCTAGGCTCCTAATTTAGCCACTTTTTTTGGTGTTTGGTGTCAAACAGTAGTAAGAGAGATGAAGCTTCTTTCACATATGAGAACATTTAAAAAGGAGCAAGCTGTCATTATCCAGCACACTACTGACCTGCTCTTTACATTCTCAGCAGACAGGAAGATTTTTCTCTTGCCTATCACTGCCAATGGTTGTACAAGCCATATGTTGCAGCACAACATTTCCCCTTACAAGACCTGTAGGTGTTTATCCTACAGATTATCATATTGAAGACAGAAGCTACTAAATTATCAAGTAGCTTGTTCTCAGAAGCCCAATGACAAAGTGGCACAGCTATTGCGAGGAGAGATGTACACTTTCGTAGTGGCCAGCCTGATCAAAAAAGCCCTACAAAGGACTTGGGAGCTCTTTTGTGGAGATGGAAGTGGTGCATGGGAAGGAAATCAGTCCATACAATTACTCAAGAAGAGTTGAAAAGGAGCTATTTATTCTCAGACATGTTTTGTGGTTTAAAGTGACTGTACAATGGTAATCATCAGCTTCCCATGGGTGCACTTCAAATAGTGTAGTTGGAAAAATTAAGTAACATACAGCTGATATGGCACCGTTCTTGGACAAGAGTTTAAACTTCATTAGAGGAACAAACTTGGATTATTTTAATAGTTGGCTTGTTGGGGTGTTTTGTTGTTGTTGGCTTGAGTTTTATTAGAAAAAAAAATAACAAAACAAAAAAAGATACCATACATAAATTTCCTTCCTGTTCATTTTGCGTATTGGTCATTCAGTACCATGATATTAAACACAGCACTAAAAACTTCCATACCTCTTTTTTTTACATATTAAAAGAAAGTCCATGACAGATTCACTTTACAGTGTGCAAGAAATCACATACCTATTTCTTGTATCTGAAATGGAGATAACAGCTCTGAGACTCAGATTTTGTGTTCCAATTCTCCAGCAAAAAGTGCTTTAAAACTGATAGTATAGCAGTCCACTATTGGTGCAGTGAAATGCTTTATTCTGGGGAGTCCTTTTTTTAAATACATTTCTTTTCAGCTTTAAAGAGAGGGACAAAGTGGTTCTTCTGTTTCTGTTACTTTAAACTGTTCAGATTTCTTTTGGTTATTTAAGGTATTTTTATTTAAAATATCAAGAACATTGCCTATCAATGCCCATGAGTTAGGAGTGGAGGACAGCCCAAGAGAAGATACGCTGTATTCTTCTGCTCTGTCAGGGTGCATATTTAAGAGACTCAATGCAGCATAGTTTCATTCCAGTGAGACAAGATGCATTACTAATTTAAGATTAATTTGAAATGTGGCCATTTACTTGCTACAACTTTCAGTTTAGATCTATTTTGGCAAGCAGTTTTAAGACAAGACAGGGTTGTTATGCACCCACATATATAGGTGCTCTTCAGACACAAACATTTGCTCTCACACATGTATATCTGTGAATGTACCAAGAAAGCATCTACCAAGGTCATGTGAAGTACAGCCAGAAATATTACAAATTAGTGGTCTTTGCCATAGGCATTGGAATTAATTCCTGGGAACAGAATATGCTACAGAGATCCTTGCTTACTTCCCTTTGGGTTTTGCTACAGACACAAGTTCCGCAAAGTTAAAGTTCTGCATAAATCTGTTAAGCCCATAAGCTGCATAACATTATGCTTACTATGAAAAATACACTTCTATTGGTAAGTCTAATGAGGGACCTGAGGGCTGTGATAAAAACCTAAAATATAATAATAATCACACTTCATGTAGCATGCCCCTAATTTTTTTAATGCACATAAATACCAGAAGAGGGATGCTGAAGATGGAAAAATATTAGTGGGCTTCCCTCTCCCCTCCCAACAGTCCCTGCAGAAGTTATTTGCAGTCACATACCGATGTGCATGCTCAGATATATTTTCCTGAAGCCTGTAGAGTTTTGTCTCAGCAAGAGCTTCAGAATGTGTGTGTGTAAATAAAGAATGTCAGCTTTATAATGAGAAGGGTGTATTGTGGTATAAATATTGCAGAGCACATTAAATAAACATGGTCACATATGACCAGGTATCTATTAAATGAGCACATCACAGAAGTTAATTATCTAAGAGTGTAACTATGAACCGTTTAGATTCACTGGAGATTAAGCTGCTTTATTTCTGTTTATCTTTCCTTCTGAATAGGCAGTAGGTTGTTGTGATGAAGAGTCCCTAGGCAACACAAAGCTTCAGCTCTTCATCAGCTCTAAGTTTTGTCAACAGTAGCTTGAAGTTCTGATAAACCAAAAATTTTCCTCAAAGTAATCTTGTGCAAAATATGTTGCACAAAAAAGTATTTAAGACATAAAGTCACAAAATATTTATGGTCCTATGCTGTTCAGGGGAAGGAAGGTGACTCACATGGTATGTATGTATTTCTCTCTCACATTAAACCTCCAAAAAAAGTAAGTATACACAGACTTCTTCAAAACTGATTGTTACTGTTAGAGACTAATATCCCAGGAGTAGCATATAACTTTCCTGTATCTAAACAAGATTTTTCAAGACTTGAAAAGCTATTGTGTTTTAGTGCACATGCAAAAACATTAATTCTGATGGAATTTGATTTTGCTTGGGCCATGAAATTAATGAAAAAGATTGTTCACTATTCATTCTGTACAATATAATCAACATTGCAAATGCTGCTTAGTTAAGGATATGTTTGTGCAAACTGCACTCTAGCACAAAGAACAACTGATGAAGGATTCAATAACATAAAATTATTGAAAGCAAATCCCCTTAAATTACTTAAGTACTGCTTAAACTCTGTAATTAACATATAGCAATAAATATTTCATCTTTAACAAGCCTATTGGGAGCAGTTGCTTAAACATCTATTTCTAGTCATGGGGAATTATGTACAGTTATTTTATCATGTTCTCTATTAGACAATTTCATCCTCTTTATTTTACCCACAGCATTGGAGGCACTCATATGGGGAAATACACTCTTTCTTCAAATATGGGCAAACATACTCTCTCTTCAAATGTGTTTTGCTTTTTACTAACTAAGTTTACCCTTGCAAAATCCTGCCCAGCACACAGCAATGGTTCACATTCTCCTGATGGCCTCTCCTGTGGAACTGATTTAGTACAGCTATTGGACCTTTATTGGAAACCTAAGCAAGCTTACCCAAGTCATCAATGCAGAATTAACCTCACAGTCTGGGCAAGGTCATTTTGGAGACTTGAGAGAAAACCTGAGGATGTCTTTACGGCACAGCCAGGCCCCGGATAGAGGGTATCAAGGGTGAGTTTTCAAGCATCTTCCACCATAGACCTGAATTTTTTCCTTTACCCCATGTAGTATCACAGGTGTAGGGAGAAATCTGTGAGAACACTGAACATCACTGCCCTTCAACCAACACTTTGTGTAGGCAGTTGTTGCTGCACCACAAGGCCTATTGAAATGCAGTCTGTTAAACCACTACTAAAACAAACCCATTATATTGATAATGACTAACATCCATCCAAGCAAAAGAATAAAGCCAAGCTGAGCTCTTAAGCAGAGCTTCTTCACTGTGATAGTCTGAGCACACCCTCCTTCCTGAAGGGGGGAAGAATACAAAGCGGGCTGGGTATGACAAGGGCAGAAAGTTTCTTTGGGCTTCTTTGTGAGAGTATCAGTGAATTTATGGGTCATTGAACAGGAAGGAAAGATTTCTGCAATAGAAATTATATTTCAGTGTTTCACACAGCATCTTTGGTGATGACTACAACTGCTTCCCCCTCTAAACAAATAAGATCTCCATTTGCCATTAATGACTGCATCACTTAAAAGATCACAAGGGAACTGCCTGGTGCACTTATTAATAATTGAAAACTTTGAAAAAAAAAGTGAAACATTTTCAGTCAAAGCTAATAAAAAATCACTAAAATATTGTTTCCTGAAGAAAATATCCTTTTGTTCTTCTATTACTTTCGGATAATAGCCTACATTTTAAATAATGGCTTTAAGAAAAGCACAAGCTGAGAGTTGAGAAGCATCTAAAATCAGAAGTGGTTTCAACAGTTTTTAAAAAAAAACAAGAATTTGAAAAGAAGCAAATATTCGTCTATTTCCTTCTTGCAAGTATGTTCAATTCTATTTCAGTCCACATGCTGTTTCCTTATATCTTCAACTGATGATTAAGGAAATGTACCTACTTAATCTCTGTCCTTGTTCTGCATAAACGTGAAGAAAAACTTTCAATAATCATTTCTTAATCAGTAGAGTCCATCAAATCAAGGCTCCTACAGCTACAAAACAAGATTTTGCAGAACTATTAAATGACCAAAGGGAACAAAAAAAATACACAAAACTTTTTGATCTATTAGAAGTTTTGAATGCCTTTTGCCATTTAAAGTTTCCAAGTTTCACATTGTACTTATTCTATTCAGCAACCTTTACTATCCAAGAATCAAGGGCAAAAAGATGAATACAAAATTACTTTCATTTGAAAAGAGTTTTTGAGTGTACTATAGTGATCCATGTTTTCATCAGCACAGAAAGATTGCATGACAGAAACTCAATCAAAGCCCCAAGATCTGCTATCTCGTCTACAGGACACAGAGAGGGAAGAGCAGTGGCCCAGTGTGGCTGTCCCAGCAGATATCACCTGGGAATAGTAGCTGCAGCGTGACCAAAGGCAGGTCATGCTTCACAACCCCCCTAGGGAAAGAAAACTGATTTTTAAAGTGTAGTTTTGTTGTTTGGGTTTTGGGAAAAACAGACAAAATCACAAAACCTCCAGCAACCAAAACCAAACAAAATATTCCAATAAAAACAACACCCTCTCCCACCTTTCAACTCAAAGGTTTCCTTCCCTTTTCTAAACAAACTTAAGTGCACTTGCACAGAAAACAGCAGTACTTTACACCCCAAGCAGTTTTTGCCAGTGGCTTGCATCAGAAATCCACAGCCACACGATGGGTTCCTCTCTAGGACTCAAAGTCCTTAGAAGCTCTGACAACAATTCAAAGGACATTGTTCCCTTCACCGCAGGGATAGGAAGAGACACCCCTACCATGCTCCCCAGCCATGTCTCTTACCTGCTCTCACAAAGTATAAGCAGCTGTGATCCTGCATCCCCTTTTCCCTCCAGAGCCTTTCCTGACAGACACCAGTTTCTTTCATTGTAGCTTAACTAACTCTCAGCCTTCCTACTACAGAAATGGCCAACAATGCCACAAAGAGCATAGGAACCCCCTACCCAACTGCAGGTACCCAGTTGGTCCAGCCACCAACCATCCTTACGGGAAAACAAGGTAAAGTGTTTGAAGTATTTAGAGGACAATTGCAAAGGAGACAGAGATAGAACAGCTGGACCAGAATAGTCCTGTATGATTAAAACCAGCTAACCACAGGCAGCATTTGCTTGGCTATACTCACACGGGCCAGTCATATCAGCCATAATTATGTGGTCACATGTACTGGGTAACTTGCCTGGCAGGTGTCCTAACAGCCTCCCTATTGAATCCCAGTACCATGCTGAGGAGATGCCTGTAAGTCATAGAATCATTGAAACATAGACTAGTTAGGGTTGGAAAGGACCTTAAGATCACTTAGTTACAACCCCCTCGCCATGGGCAGAGACACCTCACATTAAATCACGCCACCCAAGGCTATCTCCAACCTGCACCTGAACACTGTCAACGATGGAGCATTTTCCACTTCTTTAAGGCAATCCATTCCAGTGCCTTACCACCCACACAGTAAAGAATTTCTTCCTCAGATCCAATCTAAACTTCCCCTGTTTAAGTTTGAACCCATTACCCCT
>JASSUY010032959.1:0-12007 GCA_032466535.1 Forpus xanthops
GGGCTCATCAATTACAATTTTTGTTGCTTTTGTGGAACTGACACTAGAATTAAGGTCACCTCAGGCTTTGCTTCACAGTCTTATTTATTTCTCCATCACCAGAAAACTGATTACAAAGAGGACAGGACTTGCTCCTGACACAAAGTTAAATTTTTACAAGTACAATGCAGTTACAAGGAACCCTCCAAAGGCAGAGTTAGAAGGCACTACTAAACTTTGATACCCCAAAGAACAGGATTAGGGACTTACTCTGGGTCTTGTTTTTTATGATTGTCACAAAAAAGCAGGCATGAAAGAGGCCGACCATCATGGGGTTTCCACTCATGAAGACACCTAGCAGAGAATCAGAGAAAATAGCTAAGTGTGCAGCAAGTGGTAAGCAAGGAAGACAATATGTGGGCACTGAATGCATTACACCTTGTCCAAAACCTGCATTTAAGTCAGCAGCTACCAAGAGTTATCAATTTGTAGGCTTTTACAGCCTTATAAAAAAAGAAGACCACAACCCATGCAGACAGAATTGTGACCTATAAATAAATAAATGTTGCCATTTGGTTTGGTGGCTTAACAAAGGTACAATACATGAAAGAACTCAACATTGAGAGGAATGGCTCAGA
The DNA here is from genome assembly GCA_032466535.1 of Forpus xanthops. Taxonomy (NCBI): domain Eukaryota; kingdom Metazoa; phylum Chordata; class Aves; order Psittaciformes; family Psittacidae; genus Forpus; species Forpus xanthops. Next base: position 618 of record JASSUY010032959.1, read on the forward strand.
GAACTTTTCTGAATTTACAGGGACAGTCCAAAAGAGTTTGCCTATAGGCTGCCCGAAGGACAGAATTCCTGTTGCCAGACACAGCTCCTTGCTTTTCCAGAAGCTCACCAAACCTGTGTGGTATTTTACGATACAACTCTTCAGCATCAAAATACTTTACAAACATCCTGTAAAGTAAGTTCACACTATAGCTTTATAGTGTGTCGAGAATGACCATTGAAAGTGACTCTATAGCAAGTAAATTTTCACAGGAAAAGGCTGCTCGCTGTTCCAAGATCCTTTATTTTCTAATTCTCTGGTTACCTTGGCTCATCCTGACCCTCAATATAGATCTGCCAGAATTTGACAAAACCATCATGGCTTGCTGTGGCCAGCACAGTTCCATCTGGAGAAAGTGCTCCCTCACTCAGGCACTACACAAGAGGGAAAAGAGACATAGAAAATCATGTTACGGTATTTTTATTCACAAGAAGACACCTGGAGTGTCTCTTCAGGAATCTAACAGTTTAATAATACAGGCCAGAGTGATTTATGAGAGACATGTCACCAGGCAGCTTAACCCTTCACAAAACTGTGAGGACTTTGTTTTGTTGTTTGGTTTAATAATAATTAAAAATCACGTTTTCCAGACAGCAAACTTAAGTACAATGAATTGTGCTACTATTGTTCCCACTGTTACTCATGTTAGGAACACTTTGGTTTGGGATCTTCTAGCTTTTCACCATCATTATAATTTCATAATTGTTTTATATGAGTGAAACAGTTACTCTGTCATCATCCTATTTGAGAAGTGAAATTGGGCTCTCTCCAGTTGTCTTATATTCAAAATACCACCTACTGTAGAATCAGCTGCAATCCTGGCACACTGTAGTCACAGATATAACTGTAGTCTTTGGGAAATCACAGAAGAATAAAGATGATATTGGGTTTAATTTTCCCCTTCTCATCTAACAGCGCACCACAGCAGTGTTAAGTGTTTCATATACTAGGAGGTAAGACAAAATTGTTGAAGTATAGCCCAGGCTGTCAAACAGGCCCTTGAAAATAGATTACTTTCATTAATAGCCATTTTCAAAGCACGTGACTACTCATTCACCTTGGCTCTTTAAACAAAAGCTACATACCAATAGTATGTGTACAGTGTACATAGCTAGCAGGTTGTGGAGAGTGCAGATGGGGAAGAAATTTTTTTTTTTTTTTTTACGGCCAAGTGTCCTAAGAACTGCAGCTCCTGAGACTTCACCACTACCATTCTATAGCAGTCATCTACAGGATGACAGTAGAGAAAACAAAACAGGTTCATACCGTGCTGTGGCCTTTCACTACAATGAAACCTTCTTTGATATTAGGCACTTCCACTGGCCAAGAGCTGTTGCTTGTTCTGATAATGTCCAAATCCCACACCTCTGCCTGGAAAACAAACATGTAGGCACAGAGTTTTATTTCTACAACTACTGGAGAATTTCTTATATCCTTATTTTATATCCTGATATACCAGCCCAACTAAAAGTATATGACATAAACCTTCCTGTTCCCACCTGCAATTAGATGCTTCCCTGGCATCTAGCTATACATACATAGAGGGAATTGCTTGTGGCAGCTATAGTTGCTGCTCAACAAATCCCTCCCCTAGGTACTGGCTCAGCCTGAATAGAAGAGTGATGTCTCTGGTCGCTGCATTGTTTCTAGTGGTCTTTGCTACCCGATGTCCAGCAGAAGTTACCACTTTTTACCCTCCTGGGGCCCAGACAAAGATCAGTATGGCCTCTCTTTGGAAGAGAGGAATTACACATCTCATATTACAGCAGGATCCTCAATGTGGACTAGATAAGAGCCTTTACAACTCTACCCGTATCACCTCTTTCCTTCAACAGATTCTCTCCCTCTAAGGATAATATGGGATAACATTTCAAGTAGGTTTCCTTACCCTGTCCTCGTGCAGCAATGCCAACATCTGACTTCCCTCTTCACCACACTCGTCACTATCATCCGGGATGAAAGGGCACCAGATGATTCTTCGAGAGGTGTTCAGTGGGGTATTGTCAGGCCGTTTGATGTTAACCAAGATCTCCTCTCTGATCACCATGGTTAAGGAACTTAATGTGCTGGCTTCTTTACTAATGCTCAGCAGTAACCTATTCAGGCTTTGTCCTCTGTTAAATACTATTAAACCTCAAGAGTTTTTTGGTAACTGTGATTCAAAATGAAAGCAAGCAAAAAGATTCTGCCAAGAAAGCAGACAAGCTGGTGTTTCTTCACTGGCAGGAGAGGTTAAGCTTACAAAAGTTAACAGATTCTTGTCATTTTCCCTTGCAGGATGCAGACAGGGACAGAATAAGCACAACAGGCACATAATCTGAATGTGCAATCTCCACAACTGCTGATGGACAGAATAAATGAGTGCAGCTAGCATCACAACACTTACCACAGAAAGACAGCAAAGCTACAATGCACAGGCTGAGCACTCTAGTCCACCCCTCCATATTATATCTTATGGTACAACCCCCATTGCTCCACTTGCTTTTGAAATTATAAGAAGTTATAATCTATGATGACATATCCCACAGACTGACATGCTTCCCAGGAGGAATGTGCAGTCCCTCCTAGCAATGAAATTATTTAGGACAATGAATCAAATACAAAAAATAAATTTCATGACCACCAGTGAAGCATGACAGATCTGGACAGTGAGTGGAAATATACATACTTAAATACTCTTCTTCTGAAAAGTAACTACAGAAAAGAGCTAGAATCAGATAAACATGAGTAAAAAAAAGTCACATTTGAAGTGACGCTGTCCACGTGTAAGGCCAGCTTGCACAGACTGACATTTCTCATAGACTACTTTTGTCTGGACCAGAAGGAGCACCAAGGTGCACCCCCAGAATTTCAAGTTGGGTGCAATTTTAGATGATGATTGCACCAAGTACAGGCACAGGCTGACTGATTCGATACTCTGGAATGCAAAAAACCATCAACATTTCCTCTACAAGCTGCTCTTCTGAGAAGGCTACAAAAGAAGCTGCAATTCTGATGTTGCATTCACATCTACCCATTACACAAAGACTGAAATGAGGTCTACTTTGACAAGATACTGGATTTTTTCTTTATCCATGGTCAAGCGCCAGACAAAAAGGTTGCCAGCCTCATCCAGGCATCCCAGCTGGTTGGAGTTAAGATGAGCAAAAGCCAGGTCTGCCACACCACCTGTGAATCCTTTCAGCAAGGTCCTCTCAGCAGCACTGATGCTCAGGACCCGTACCATAGCAGAACCATTGCTGGCAGCTGCAGGAAAGAGAGGGAGAAGTCACCATTTATCCATGCAGTTTCCCTCCAGGATTGTCTCTGCTTTCAGACCCCAGCCTGCCACCAGTTGGGCCCGGCAGCACTCTGAAAACCTGCAACAATAGGTACCATGTTAATATGGTAGACAGGCACAAATATTCACTGCACTCTTCCACTCTGGTGCAGAAGACTGCAGTGGCAGCATCATGAGGGATTTTGCCTGCCTTGCAAGAGGCATCTTAATTTTCCAACTCATCTGTTTCTAGAGCACTGCAAGTTCTAAGTTGTTTTACTTAGAAAAGAAGGCAACAGAAATGGATTTCCCATGACTTCCAGAATCAATCTCATAAAGATGCCTTCACTAAATGTGAGGTCTAAATCTTGTTTGTGAGTTCATGATAAAGCTACCAAACCTCCAAAGCTGACCTTCAGTGACAGTGAATTAAGTTTAACAGTAATTTCATTTTCAGTAACTGGAAAAAAGGAGTCACTGAGAGGCAAGCAGCTCAAATACATGTTCTGTAAGAGGAACACAAAAGGCACAAACACCGACCTAGTAAAAAGCACTGCTCTTTAGCTTGCATGATTGAGAAGACCACGCTTTAAAGCACGCACACAGTAAGCAAAGTTTCCAGCTTCCCCATTTCAGACAAACATTGCTATAATGCAAGCAGTCCATCCAGCTTTCCATTGTGCTACTGCACCCAAACTTTAATGCTTTAAAGAAAAGGGTGAAACACCCTAAAACTCCTCTAAAATAACCCCAGGTAGAAAAAAAATACAGCAGCAGAGTAGCAGATTTCACAGAAGGCCAAACTGATGGGTGCTAGCACTAAAAAAAAGTAAAGAGCTGATGAAGCACCAAACATTGTGTTTGTACATGAGAGCAGAGACACTGCAGATGACCAAGTGTTCATTTGCTTCATGTATATTGTGAAACAATTTTCCCCTGCATGGTTCTGCTTTTCTCTCCCTTTCCACTGCAAAATACACTGCAATGCTCTTTGGCTTCTTTAAATTTCACCTTAAACTCAATTCTAAGTTTATGCAAGCAAATCTACCACAAACATTTACCTGCTCAAATTACCAAAGGACTGTTTCTGTGCTTAGCTACTGAGAAGCTTTTTCACTGCAGAAATATTTAATCAGACGAGTAAGCTGAACATCAGATTACTGTTCAGTGAAACCAATGTAGTTCAACCTTTCCTCCATCCCCACAGAGTCCTTCTCTTTCATTTCTAACTTCACAGAAAGTTTCTTTCTTATTGAAAGCCCTCCTACATGACCAACTCTTCCTTCTCTGTAGCTCCAGCTTTACTTGTATTCCCACTAGAACAGTACCCTGAACTGGGTATCACGATATGTGTTTCAATTACTGCAAGTTACCTCCTTCCAATGCAAGCTTTAACTCTTTCAGAAATATTCAGAGCAAAAGAATACAAATTACACCCAAGACAAGAAGATATCTTACCTCTAATGGCATAAGCCAGGTAAGAGTTTGAAACTGCTATCAGATTGCCACAATAGTACTTCTGCTCCCAGTCATATCTAGCAACAGGCTGTATCTTGACCTGCTCAGGATAAAACAAAACAAAACATGAGAAATGTCTGGAATTAACTTTTCCCTGAAACAAACCCACCAAATATACATCTTTCTCCGGGGAAGATCTGTAATGCTTAATAGGAAACTCTTGGAAGCAGGAGTTCGTAGGAAGAACTGCACACTGAATGCCAGGTAGCAGAATCCTAAGCATTCAAAGTTCTGGAAGCAGATGAGTACTTCCTTCCATTGCAAAAAAAAGAACACAGCTCACTGAAGTTGTTAGGTTGCAGAACACCATCTTGCACTTCAAACAAAGCAGACTTTACCTCTTTATGAGAACTGGGTCTGCATTCCCAGTTCTTGGAAAGTTTTTTGTAATACAGAAACACACCTGCTGCATGGATACTTGCTTTTTAGCTTTAATACTGCTTTCCAAGAAACAGAGTCCTAGTCTTATTCAATTAATATTGCCTCTGTGAGCAAAGAATAAAGAAATACTATGACAATTATGGCAGTGATCCTCCCTTTCACCACTATTACCTATCATAAACAACATATTTTTGCATATACTAACGCAGCACAGTACACACTTACCGTCTCTGCAGTCCCTTAATTCACTGCATGGCAAGGAACAAATGGTGTAATACAGAATAGGGCTGAGATATCAAGACCAGAGTTTTCTCTCCTAATTCCTAACATTTGTTCTGAGTACTCTTAGTACTCTGCTAGAGCACCAGCTCTGACCTCAGCAGAACCTGCAGCCCTGATCTGCCAGGTGGAGCTCACAGCAGGACTAAGGCTAGCAAATCATTAGAAACAACCCTCCCTTCATACTGAAGATCTGCCAGGACAAAAACAATCAGCAGGAAGAGTTTGTTTGCAAAGGAAAAAAAGATTAGAGAAAAATTTGTCCAGACTCTGGAATAACAGTAACAATCAGCTATGAGACACACCTGATGTGACTAATTAAAAAAAAAATAGAAACATACTTTCTCTTCCTCCTTACCTTGTTACTCCCTCTGGCTTTACTGGTGATGCTGGAATCACTGCTGGCCACTATCTCCACATCTTTTGCTGTTATAACTATGCAAGTGGAACTGTCATCACCAGAAAGGCAGCTTTAATTAAAACAAAGGGGAAAAAAATATCAGGACTCAAAGGAAGAGAGGTCAGAGATTTGCTACTCATAATTTTAACAGCAATGAGGAGTATCTGTGCAATTAGATAGTTTGAGCAGAACAATTGAACATAAAAAGAAATTCAGTTAGGAGTGTCCCTTCCCCATGTGCACCAAACATCAGGTTTGTTCAGCTTCAAAACCTCCAGTCTGTTGGACTTGAGCACAAACCTACATTTGGTTGAGGTAGCCCCGACTACTACCAAGCATTAGAAGGTGCAAGGAGACCAAAGCTAAGCAGTTGAACCTCATCAATAGTGCATGCAGTATCCTCTCTCAAAACTGTGAGCACAGAACCAAAGGAAAAGCTATTTACATGAGCTCTAATGTTAAAAGTCAGTATGTGAAGTGAAGCATTACACTAATTAGTCTGATGTGGATTTGTATTATTACTCCCATGACAAATCTGAAGTATTCTATATGCATATATTCTCTAGCATATAAGCAGTAAAAGCACAGGTACTGCCCAAAACACACTGATGTATCTCCACAAGTCAACAAACAGGTAGAACCCTAGCTCAGGATCCCTTGTCCTGTTTTAAGTCATATGGAGAGAAATATCTGGACAAGTGCAAGGCCTACCATACTGCAGACTGATGAAAATCACCCCTGAGGTAACTTGGGGCCAGAAGGAGTCCAGTGGGAGGTCTACATGAGAATGCCCAGTTTCATCTAGTGCCCTGCTAAGTAACCTCCATCCTGACTCCCGATGTCCACCATACAACCAGTCCCATTGTCCTCTCTACACAGCTCTGCCAATACTCTTCAGTTCCTGAGCTGCAAGGATGGCAGGCTGTGCACATCAGCCTCACAAAAGCTACAAAAGCTCTAACCATCAGCACTAACCCACAACTGTCACTTGAACTCAACGTGAAACTTGTCAGGCTCCCAGCATGATTGTCCAGGCTCACCAGAACTCATTTTTCATCATTTTCTAGTCGTCTTCAGCCCTTCTTCAATGCAGCAATAGGACAAGGGGTAATAGGTTTAAGCTTAAACAGGGGAAGTTCAAATTAGATATAAGAAAGAAGTTCTTCCCTTTAAGGGTGCCGAGGATATGGCACAGGCTGCCCAGAGAAGCTGTGGCTGCCCCATCCCTGGCAGTGTTCAAGGCCAGCTTGGACAGGGCTTGGAGCAATCTGGTCTAGTGGAAAGTGTCCCTGCCTGTGGGAGGGGATTGGAACTGGATGAGCTTTAAGGTCCCTTCCAATACAAACCAGTCTGGGATTCCATGAAAACTTACATGACTTGTTTCTCCTGCAGGGCTCCTAGAGAAATGGTCCGATGCAATGGCTTAGCCAGAGAAGGTACATCTCCAGCCACGACAGGGTCAGGCACCAACAGTCCATTCAGGTCTCCATTATATGAATTGGATGGTCTCTGGTTCTCATTCACTGAACCTATGGAGAAGCATGACCAACTGAGTACAATATGCATTCAAAAGAAATAGCACTGTGTAAAATACATTACCACCATATGGTTTTTGTCAGGTTCTTCTAGTCTATCAGGTGGAATATGCTAATTTTGTTGTGAAAGTATTCTTCTCCAAACAGGATGTGTTAAGAGATCTCCCGTGTAGGAAACTTATCTCTACAGAAAGTGAAGTTCGGGCTCTTTTCTTACACAAGCAATTCCAACAGACCAGAAAAACACCAAAGAACACATACAAGGAACTTGCCAGGTTCAAGGAGTAAATAGTCTTGGATCAGAAAGACTAAGTGGGCAATTCAAGTTAATGACACAAGTGCCAGACAAAAACGTTCTTGAAAGGTCACTTTCAACCCTGATGCCTGCAGAAAGATATCTGAAGTCCAGCAGTGCAGTAGTTAGCTGCAGCATTTAGGGTTGGCTGGAAATAACACGTCACTTTCCAAAACCGGCTTCTGACTGAGACCTGACCTCAACATCCAGGTGTTGGAGCACCTTAGCTATGAAAACATGCAGCTGTGCCTATGAGACTCCTTATACTCTTCCCTTGGTTGACTAGTCACCTGAAAGTTTACAGCTCTTGAGTTCTGTATTCAACCCCTTGTTCAGCATTTCAGCTATGCTCTGAAGAGCACATGTGCCCTGACTGCAGCCTGGCCCAGTACAAGTTGATTGGTGCATTCTGTGCCTTTCTGAAGGCTTTTAGAAAGGGATAGATGCAATAGGAGTTTAAGGAGACTGCTATTTCACTAGCGAGGTAAACACTTGATGATCCACAGAGAGGACCCCACTCCACTGGCACTTACACACTGAAGTCAAACCTTCCTGTTTCAGCAAAACCCTGGCTTGAAATTTACACTGGTTTTGAAAAGTGAAATTTCAAACACTGTTGCCAGGTAACGACTGCTGTGGAGCTCTTGCAAAATGGCTGCTCCAGGACCAGGAGCTCCACTCTTCCCAGTGCACACACAGCAAACCCCAACATGACTGCACACAAGAAGCGCATCCTCTGAAAGTAAGGCAAGCTTCCAGTTACCAAATAGGCTTTAACATAGCAGATTGAGTGCTGCTGCCTATAGAAATAACTTCAACCATTACTCATTTGCCAGAAGAATATTTAAAACTTGCCTGTTTATGAACACTCACTATATCACTAACTATTGTGCTCACAAAAAGAGTGTGCAGTGACAGCATATCCCACTGCAGAGTCCATTTGAGTGCTCACCTCACTGCATGGAGACAACAGCAGCAGCACTCAGAACAAGGGAACATGAATGTGTAACCACCTAACACATTTGTGCTGTGCCTGTAAGATTAAGATTTGTCCCTTATTCCTATAGCATATGGTGGGTGCTTGCCCTGTTGAAGCTACTTCCACTGAGTAAAATCTATCCTTTGGTAAAAAAAAAAAAAAAAAAAAAAAAAAGAAGAAAACATTCACTACAGAAGCAGCACCCAGGCTGTCAGAGAAAGATGATGCACTCTTTGCTGTACTTGCAGCAATAGGAATGCCTCACATAAGTATCTCTGCTCTTTTATGGACGGCAGGACAGTGACTTTCACTCAACAGGGAGGAGAAAAAACTCCCGAGGCTGACGGTGCACTGTTGTTGTGTCCAAAGTTCAGAGAGAGGCTTAGCCCATCACTCTGTCCTAGTGGGAGCCAGATAAGCACAGGTGCTGCCTGAACACAATCATGAAGGCATAAAAAAACTGAAGATGCTCAATGTTTAGTAGGTAGACAGACAAAACCAGAATGTTAACCTGGTAGGTCTAGGCCTTCAAAGGGAAAGAAGTGCAGTTGTGTTCAGTGCCTTTTGAGAGAGCAGGAATGGAGGAATAATCAGAGCTGAGATCCTGAAGTTTCACCACCACCTGCACCAGGAGACTCTACTTAACAATGAAAAAAAACATTTTACTGATAAATACCACATGAGCAGGGGCAGCCCATGGAACATCTGGTTACCAGCAGAGACTTCAGCATGTTTTAAACAATCCAGTAAGGACACTCATCCACAGCAGACTGGCATCACCAGCCTGTATATGTGCCCAGCTGGGAACATGGCTTAATCATGCAGCTCCCCCTTGCTTAGGGTATGGCATGGGAAAAGGGCAAGGAGCTATCAAAGCAATGGGTGATGTTTGCAAAACTGGGAGAAAACTGCATCAAGAGAGAATGGGCAGTAGACAATGTTTTCACAATCACAAAACTCAGCAGAACAAAGCACCGTGAGAGTTTAAAATATTTAGAGCATGGTGTATTTCTCGTCACCAGTGTGGAGAGCACCCAGAATAACGTAACACTGTTCATAGCCACCTGCACGGCAAACCTTTCTTCATGGCAAGGAGCTACACTAGCTTCTGCTGGGTATTATATCTGTAAGTGAAATCCAGGCTACAACAGAAATCGCAACTAGAGAGAACCTTGACCCAGCAACTCGATGCCAGACAAGACCAGCTCTACCCATGCAATTCATGAGGATGCTTCTATTCTCTTTCATAAGTCTGGAAGGATCATCCAGTTTCCCTTTCCTCTGACATCCTGACAGGACTTTCAAAGGCTTTCAGTACACATGTACTCTTACTCTTCATCTTCTTAGGTCCAGTTCTTTCAAATCTATTTGCTATTACCCAGGCAGTGATTTCTGCTGACAGCAAGCACAGGTTCCTTACTGCCTGACTTGCTCGTCCTCTCTATTGTCCTGTACACTAGTGATGACAGAGAAAGTATAATGAGAATCAATAGGAAAGAAGAAAAATTAAAAGAAAGAAGCCATACTAAGTAAATACCTCCTTTCCTTCGACCAGCAAGAGAAGTTGCTTCAGGGAAAGGCAAATCACCTTGAGAAAACAAACAATTCCAAGCATTTCACAAACATCACACATTCCTTCAGCTCAGAAACTACTTGTGAAAACAGGTGCTCCTCATCACTGCTCTGACCTCTTTCAGTTTTTCAAGTACAGGGCCCTGCACAGCTGATTCCTAAGCCTGCTGCTGTTCACCACAAGTGTTTCATAGTCAGAAGAGAGTCCACTGAACTCTGACCAGAGAAGCAGAATAACTCAAAGCAAAGGGAGGACAATCACAGGCACTTGGAGAGATATTTGTGACTGAAAAGTCTGTGGGAAGTTCTTCCCTGTGAGGGTGCTGAGGCCCTGGCACAGGTTGCCCAGAGAAGCTGTGGCTGCCCCATCCCTGGCAGTATTCAAGGCCAGGTTGGACAGGGCTTGGAGCAACGTGGTCTAGTGTAAAGTGTCCCTGTCAGTGGTAGGGGGCTGGAACTGAATGAGCTTTAAGCTCCCTTCCAACCCAAACCATTCCAGGGTTCTATGACTAAGATAGCACTGATCTCACAGAGGCCTGGCAGCCCCTTCCACTGAGCCCAGCCAGACACCTCGGGAAAGCTCGAGTGTTCTTAATAACGGAGGAAGGCTTGGGTGGAGAAGGTCAGCGCTGTCAGCTTCCAGAGCCACACCTCTCGGACAAGAGCCCAGAGACCCGTAGCAGCAGCGAGTTTCGCGTCCCGACTGCTCCCGCTCTGCTCAAACACGAGAATCCTCCCGCACCAGTGAAGCCCTTCACACCACGTCTCTGCTCCCCTCCTCGCCCGGCTGGACTCCCCAAGTACACCTCGAGAGCAGCGGCCGAGCAGAGCCGGTTCCTCGCCCTGGGCGAGCGGGACCCAGCGGAGGGCGATGGTTCCTGCGCCCTAAAGGGAAACGAACCCCTGCCTCGGAGAATCCTGCAGGCCAGGGACAAAGCAGCGCGGCCCCGGGGCTGCGCGGCGGCTCAACCCCGCCCAGGCCCGCCGCCGGCCTTCCGCTCCCCCCGGTGCTGGCCCCTCACCTCCGGGCCGGTCCAGCTTGAGGATGTCCCGCAGATGTTGGGTGGCGTCCTCAATGTCGATACTGGAAGAGGAGGCCATGGGGCCCGGCCCGCGCGGAGCAGCGCAGCCGT
>JASSUY010032960.1:0-26972 GCA_032466535.1 Forpus xanthops
GTCTTCATATGGGAGGTGCTCCAGTCCCCTGATCATCCTCGTGACCCTCCTCTGGACTTGTTCCAACAGTTCCATGTTCTTTTTATGTTGAGGACGCCACAACTGCACTCAATACTCCAAGTGAGGTCTCAGGAGAGCAGAGTAGAGGGGCAGGATCACCTCCCTTGACCTTTTGGTGCAGCCCAGGATATGGTTGGCTTTCTGTGCTGCAAGTGCACACTGCCGGCTCATGTTCATTTTCTCATCAACCGACACCCTCAAGTCCTCCTCTGCAGGGCTGCTCTGAATCTCATCTCTGCCCAACCTGTAGCTGTGCCTAGGATTACTCCCACCCAGGTGTAGGATCTTGCACTTGTCATTTTTAAACTTCATCAGGTTGGCACCAGCCCACCTCACAAGTGTGTCAAGGTCCCTCTTGACCTTGATTGCCTCCAGCATATCAAGCAAACCACACAGCTTGGTGTCATCAGCAAACTTGCTGAGGGCACGCTCAATCCCACTGTCCATGTCTCTGACAAAGATGTTGAACAAGACCTGTCCCAACACCAATCCCTGAGGAATGCCACTCGTTATTGGTCTCCAGCTGGACCTTGAGCCATTGAGCACAGCTCTTTGCATGTGGCCATCCAGCCAGTTCTTTATCCACCTATCAAACTGATGTCTCTGCAACTTAGAAGGATGTCATGTGAGACAGTGTCAAACGCTTTGCACAAGCCCACGTAGATGACATCAACTGCTCTACCCCTGTCCATCAGTTCCATAGCCTCATCATAGAAGGCCACCAGATTGGTCAGGCAGGATTTTCCCTTAGTGAAGCCATGCTGGCTGTCACCAAGCACCTTGTTGTTTTTCATGTGCCTCAGCATGCCTTCCAGGACAATTTGCACCAAGATTTTGCCAGGCACAGAGGTGAGGCTGACTGGTCTGTAGTTCCCTGGCTCATGCATTTTCCTCTTCTTGAAAATGGGGTTATATTTCCCTTTTTCCAATCATCTGGAACTTCACCTGACTGCTATGATTTTTCAAATATGGTGGACAGTGGTTTAGCAACTTCATTTGCCAGCTCCTTCAGGACCCACGGATGGATTTCGTCAGGACTTATATACGTTCAGGTTCCTAAGGTGGACTGGAGTCAGATGCTTTCCTACAGTGGTCCCAGGGTCTTCGTTCTCACTGTCCCTGCGTCTGTCTTCCAAGACTTGGGTGGTATGGTCAGAACATTTTCTGGTGAAGGCTGAGGCAAAGAAATTGTTAAGAATGTCAGCTTTCTCGAAATCCAGGGTAGCCAGTTCTCCTGATAGCTTCTGGAAGGGGCCCATATTGTCCCTAGTTTGTCTTTTATTTGCAATGTACCTATAGAATCCCTCCCTGTTATCTTTCACATCCCTAGCTAAATTTAATTCTAACTGGGCCTTAGCTTTCCTAACCCGGTCCCTAGCTTCCCAGACAACATCTCTGTATTCTTTCCAGGCTGCCTGTCCTTGCTTCCACCTTTTTCTATTATGATTTAATAAAACAGGACTCAGTAAGCTCAGCATATGCACACAGGTTTTGAAATACGAGTCTATTATGTGTTAGTATACACGCTTGGTGTCCAGAGTTTCTTTTGTCTGTTATTTTGTTAAACATTGGGAAATTATTGAGACAACTTAAAGTGATTGTATTTTCTTAGAAGCCTATATGTTTTCTCCTTTATAAGTTGCATTCATCTGAAAGAACCAGGTGTTCACTCTTGGTTAGTCTTCTCAAAAAGTAGCTGTCTGAGGTTGACCTTGTGAGTGATTTACCCATAACCAGAAAACAAGATTAATATTGGCTCAACTCAGCTGTTCAGAACAAGAAAAATAAAGTCATTGTATCTGACTTCATCATCAAGATTTGCAGATATATGTGGAAGAGATGTCACTGTTTCATTCTTGCTAGCCCCTTGAGATTATTGCCTAATAAAGACTGTCACTAGCAATAACTCTTCCTGTTGGAAGTTCCACTTTCCAAATCCTAAGGAACAACTGACTTATCGCTGGGCTTGCCAACCCACTCACAAATGTCATTAAGCCTATTTTGATAGTCACCGATTACAAAAAGCTACAGCTTTATATTTGGCAAGAAATGCTTCCCTAAGAATTATGCTGTGCATATATTTCAAAACGTTAGCTGTGTGAACTATATGTAACAGTTTTAAATGAAAACAAATTGTAATCATATAACTTCTAAATCATTTGTGATCCCACATATTTGAAATGGTGTAGAACTTAAAACCAAATTAATTCATGTATTTCAAAAGGAGCAGCTCTTCTGCTTCCCATATGGAAACCACTGCTTTAAAACTGCACAGTAAACTTTCGTATTCCTGTATTTGTAGATGAAACCTACTTAAAATATTGGTGCAGTGTCTCTTTCTATATTAGTTTTATCTTCATCCTTTATTTGCTATGAAAAATCATAGAGGATATTTTTCTTCATTGCTGCTGAAGTCCTTTCAGGTGTTTGCTGACTTCAGTATTGTGTCTAATGAGATAGTTTTTTATTGTGTTCTGGCAAGTTGAGAAATACATGCCTGTTAAGTAAAAGCTGAAAAGAAAGTGGCATCTTACTGCAGCACCAGTCCATCACTCATTGGAGTGGAGATGGAGTTTGAAGAATTACTGTCCACACAGCCAGAGAACTAGTTTGCTTGACCCACTGTTTTCATGCCAGTGTGCTTTGGTCGTTAAACACACTAATAGCTCTGACTTGAAAGAGCTCAAGAGGCTGCATCCTGATGATGTGTAAGTGCACCTTATGCGAATTCTGAATCATGACACCTTGCTAAATTATGAAAAACCAAAGTCTGAATTTGCAGCTTAGATCAGAAAGTGTTGAGTGAAACTGGGGGTTCCACTAGACAATTGTGCCCATTTAATAAGTTTTTGTACTAGTGAAAAGCTTCCCAAAGAGATTTATCCTTTTTTTTGTCTGCACGTGGAAGCAGCTGCCTTTACTTAAGGTTTCTTTTCTTTTTTTCTCCTACCTTCATTTATTGCATTGGACCTAAACTCTAAGGCACCATTTTGTCTTTTATTTTCAGTTTTGAGGAATATCAATAATGGTGGACATAGCAGTTCATCTGTCATGTTGCATGCTAAGGGAGCCAAAAAGCAACAAATGTGATACAGTCTTCTTTTAGTTACTATTTCCTCTAGCTGTCCTGAAAAGTTTCCTACAGCTGTGATAAAATCCCTAGGAGTCAGCATCTCTATCTGATTTTTAGTTTGGATTCAAATTAGGCAAAATTCTTCCTGTAAGTTCTTTAGTGATTTTCCTTAAACTTAGACTAATGGGGTATTGAAGCAGCTTGAATTTGGTATTGCTAGAAGACAATACTTGTTTTCATCTTATTGTTTGAAAATATGGCACCAGATTGCCTGTCAACTTCATTTTCTGACTCTTGTCTGCCTGCAGGCCTACTGCGGCTTCTTCCGACCCAATATTTCACCTCAGCATCTCTCTGCAATAGCCACAGGAAACTGGGGATGTGGTGCCTTTGGAGGGGACTCCCGATTAAAAGGTAAATTCTAGCACTAGTTAATGTCTAAATGAATCAAATAAGATTCTGATTCCTTCTTTTATAGTTAAGCTGTCCATAGAACTGGTTTGTTAGCTTTACCTTTAGGCCATGATTAATGTGGCCTTAATAAAAATGCACACTGCTTTTATATGCTATTTTTAATTTAAAGTTTGAGGCAAGTACATGATAGTGAAATGCTGGCTCTACAAGGATGTATAGCACAGAAACCTTCAAAAGCACAGACGTGCAGTATTAGTTCACAGAAGAAAACGTTCAGTGCAGTTCTCAGTCTTATAAATCAGTTGACCTTTCTGGAGCAGTCTTCTGAGATTATGCCTAAAATTTGTATCTGCAGAGCTGTTGAGAGTCTGTGGTAATTTACAAGGCTTCACAAACTTGCTGGCAATGCACGTTTAGTTTTTCTCTTTAATGTATTACTGTTTGTTGGAGAAGTTTCCAGTCACTCAGACATGCTTCTTTCTTTCCTGATATGCCTGCTATATCACTCACTTCATGTTCTTTTGGTTTTAATTGGAATATTTATAATGCAGCAGGTATCACATGCCAACATTTTTTTAAGAATTTTTCCCATCAAGTCAAGAACTGATGGATCCTGACATTTAAATTGATATTCTGATTCATACAGTCATAAATAGAAATTGACATGTCTGTTGTTTTCAAATATTTTTTGAGCATTTAAAATTTGCTTTTCTTAACAGCTTTCGTTAGTTACATTGAGACAAACAGTCATCAGGCTACCAGCTTCATTAGTTTGCTTTCTTCATGTGTTTTATTCATTGAGCATCTATTTTTTACTCAATGCTTATTGATTTCCTGACAGTTGGTTTCTGATTTCCATTAGATAAAATTGTCTGCTGAGTCCAGATCATCAATATCTGAAGTAGTATTTACTGCAGGATCTGATCCTATGTGATTATGATTGTTAGGGAGGTTTAATAAATATTTTGATTTGCATAAAACCCCCTCTTGGATCTGAACTGTAATATCCTGTGTGTATATATATATATTTTTTTTTAATATATAAGTGTTTCTGGGACATCTGATCTAAGGCGTTATTTGTTCAATGCTTGATGTGACTTTTAGGGTAGACATTGCTCACTGCAATGCTTTACATCCTCTCCCTGTTGGTCAGAGCTCAAAACTGAAGCATACTGGGAAAGACCACCAGAGCTGAGTCCATTTGGTGTGGTAGCTCATAAGAGAAGTCTTTAATGTAGGCAAAGAAATGCATAGTGGGGTGTGGTGCTTCTTAACTTGGATGTGGACTCCAGGCAGAACAAGAGCATTTAAAGACTTGAATATTCCCTCAGTTTTATTTTAGCTTATTATTTTTAGTTTGAGCTTTCATTTATGTAACTTTTCCTCTGGTTTTGATTCAACCTTATTTTTTTTCCCCAGAGTTTTCAAGAATTAACAGTTATCAGCAAGTTACAGCATTGCTGCTGTTACAAAAAATTCATCTAAATCCATGTGTGTAGTCTCAAGTCTTCTGTTCTTTTGGTGGACCTTAAAGACAGACATTGGTTTGACTTGCACTTAAATTACTATTTTTGTAAGCTAGGCTTAAGTTCTTAGTTGGCTCTGACAAATCAGTAGTCAATGAAGAGAATTAAATGACAGTGATGTGCTATGGGATATGTAGCTAGTTGTTTGGTATGCAATATTTTTCTCTGCACTGATGCTGACTAGAATTACTATTGCTTCATTTTTTGCATGTAAACTATGAGCCACAAGAAAAGTACAGTAGTTTGTCATGTGCATTTTTGTCAGAGTAGAGTCGCATTTGATGTGTGATAAACAAACAATCTATTCTATTTCACAGATCCCCCCTGCACAGTCATAAGTACTAATGGTGTTTCTCCGTTCTGTTCTGAAATGCTATATAGGTTTATTCTGATTGCAAGTTCTCTCAATGGTTTCACTTCACTATAAGCAAATTTCTTGCACTGGAGAGTAATCTTTTACACTTCATAGGGGGTCCTAAATTCTTCATTTGAAAATATGTCTGAGAAAACTCTATGATGATGATCATTTTGTATCATGGAGATCATCAGTATCATGGTTTTACTGACGCCAAATTAATAGCTTTTGTTGACTACTGAGGCTTGACAGTGTATTGTAATGACAAAGTAGTTTTTATAGTTTAAAGTCTTGCTTTTTCATTTTATGTTCTTAAAGATACGCCCTTGTCCTATCTGGATCCCTAACAGAGACTTCAGAACCACTTCAAGTGTTTGATGTAATTGAATATAATTGGATAAGTGCCATAATGCATTATGATATTCTTCTTTTTTTTTAGTTGTGAATTATAGAAACACAATTGTGTATAAAATATGGTTTCACTCAAGGCCACAGAAGATGAAAAACTAAAGTCATCTTAAAGGAGACAAAAAAAGAGTCTGGCTTTACAAATTGAGTATGTGGTGTGTAAACAAGCCAGGTTTCGGCTCACTTAGGCATAAACTTTTAGTATAAACTTAAGACTAAAAAATAATACTAAAAAAGTTTGTTTATATAATTGGGAGAAGTTGGAAGATCTTGTCTTGCTTTTGGAAACCAGAGGACAGTTTAGCAATTACTAATTGCAAGGGCTCTGTGCAACTGTCGAAAGATTGAAAAAGTGCTATTTTATTGAAAATGCTAAGATAATCTGATGAGGCATCTCATAAATACATAGATTTAACTTCTAACAGTAGTGAGAAAGTACTCTTTAGCTGAACTGGTGTTTTTATTTATCTGAGAAAATAAAGTTCAGTAGGATGACTGCTATCAGCTTTTAAGAGACCCCTACAAAATGCGTAGAAGGAGAGAAAAGCATGCATCTTGCCTTACATATGTATGCGATGTCAAGGTGTTACCACACTAGTACTGCAGCTCTGAACTTACACAGTAGGCAATGACACAAGGAGTATTGGGTGTTTCACCCGGTGTAGCATTGCTGCAACTGCATTTGTGGAGTTCTACTCTGCTTGCCCCTGCTGTGTCTTTGGTGCTTCTTTCCTCGCACCAATCTCTGGACTTTGGCTGCACTGCTGCAATAGTACTGCAGTATGGGAGTCCCTGTTGGTAACATCCTTTCCTCTGGATAAAAGGACTGAACATGCAGGGCCTGTGAGGATAGTGGGGTCCCCAGAGCGATTTGTGTTATGCTTCTACCGCCCTAGCTGGGTAGTAGAAGAAAGTATGTGAGTACTGTCTTCAGGTGCAAATCCAGAAGACTTAAATAGGATCACACCAGCTAGGTGCAAGAGTCAAGAGAGCCCAGATCACTCCAGAGACCTTTTCGGGTGATGCTCCTTTCTTTTTCAGTAGCATGGAAATGTCACATGCTATTATGTCATTGGTACCCAGAAGATTGTGAAGCCTGCTTCTTGACAGAAATTTTTGATCCTTGTTTTATAAGATTTACAGCAATTCAAAATAAACAGTAGGATGCTTTTAATATGTTCTGTAAAGTAAAGCTGGATTGTTTGCTTGGAATGAATAGTAAGATTCATTAGGTTTCATTCCCCTATGCAAGCTAGTTAATTAGACCCTTTCAAAGCCGACCTACTGAAGCTTTACCAAATCCACAGCTGTTTCAGTAGTTTGATTAAAATATCATTCCCAGATTGAGATTAATTTCGCATGTGAATAATGCAATTTATAATTTTAGCTATTTGTTTACAAGCGTGTTGTTTGATTAAAGAATGAAGTATTTTATTAGGTCTCTTTAAAAATGTGAAATATTCCTGAGCTGAGCTATGAGCAGCATTCTGTTTAGTTTCCACTAGCAGGTGGTAATGCAATATGTATGCAGTTTTATTTAAAATTAATCTTTACAAAGACATTATTAATCACATTTTAATTAACTCTACTTACTGGGTAGAAAAGGAAAGAATTAATATCAGAACTGCACCCATCGGCTCTGAAATAAGGCAAGCAGTAATAGATTAAGTTGTTGCTGGCCTCCATTAGACTGTGGTAACATTACCCAAAATGAATGTGTGATTGATGCCATGTGTGACACTTCAGCCTTGCAGTACTGGTTGATGAAAAAGCTGTGCTCCTGTAAGTTTGGAGCCGCCTAAAAGGATCCTGGTTTCTCTTCTCTCCTTCCCTGTTCCTAGCTGTATGATTTGGTGTTCTTCCTTGCATCAGGTCTGGCTCTGAGCAAACTCAATTCACTAGGCCAATTCTAATCTAGCAGAAAACAATTAGCTTTTACCCTTTTGTAATATAACTTTTCTGCCAGGTTGGTGAATGGAATTTGCTCTGATGAGCTCCTGAGAGCTGCAGAAAAGTCAGGAAGTGAGTGAGAAGGGAGAAAATGTAGCTGGACCAGAACCACTTTCTCCAGTTGCACTGGGTCATTAGCTCAGATGGACCATTGATCAATACTCCAGATGATTTCTCAAGTCTTCTGAGGAATGGCTGAGGGAACTGTGGGTGTTTAGTCTGGAGATGTCTCAGGGGCACCATATTACTCTCTACAACTACTTGAAAGGAAGATGGAGAGAAGAGGTGGCCGATCTCTTCTCCCAAGTAATAAGCTATAGGACAAGAGGTAACAGCCTCAAGCTTTGCCAGAGGAGGTTTAGATTGGATGTTAGGAAAAATTTCTTCACAGAGAGAGTGCTCAGGCATTGGAACAGGCTGTCCAGGGAAGTGGTAGAATCGCAGTCCCTGGAAGTGTACAAAAATCATATCATTGAGGCCCTCAGTGACATGGTCTAGTGGTAGACTTGGTAGTCCTGGGATAAAGGTTGGACTTCATGATCTTAAAGGTCTTTTCTAACCTTGTTGATTCTGTAACTTGGGGTGCATCTTGGTCCTCTAACCTTTATACAAAGCTGGAAGTTAAATAACCTGAATTGTATTCCTGGCATCACCACTCACTTTTTATAGGTTGGAATGAGTTGTCACATTCTATGCTGTGTACTTCTATAATAGATAAAATGGATACCTTAAATTGCACAGTAAAGAGGATGCAGAACTGTAAGTCTCATCTAAGGAGCTAAAAGTTGGGTCAGGTCCTGCTTTGTGTAGCTTACCTAATGAAAGGTTGGCTATCCTTCCTTCAATCGTGATGTGCTTAATGGAGGATACTTTTTAACCCGCCATTGGTGACTTGATGCAAGCAGCTTAAACCAGGATGTGAGATGGTGCTCTTTTGTTTGTGCTGCCTCGCATGTTTATTGGATTGTTAATGGCTGCAAGCTGCTTGGGGGGTAGGCATGGACCAAAACAAACCCCAAAACTTAAACACATTGTTTATCTGGAAAGTAAGGGTGGTTATCACTAGTGACTCCAGCACAGAGTACTTCCACACTGAGCTGCAGTGCCCAATATTCTTTACTTTGTTTTCGAAGTGGAACTAATACTTATTTACCCATTGTTCAAATTGTCTTGCAGCATTTACATGGAGATGAGTGGTATGATTATTTGCTGTAAACTTCCAGCTCTGTTTTTTCCCTTCACTAAAATGCTTTATCCTGTATTCATGTGTGTAATCTTTTTGTTGTTTCAGCCTTAATACAGATACTGGCAGCTGCTGAGGCTGGACGTGATGTTGTTTATTTTACCTTTGGAGATGTGGAGCTGATGCAGGATATTTACAGCATGCACACTTTTCTCTGTGAGAAGGGCCAAACTATTGGTGAGCATAAAGAAATCTCATGCAGTGAAGAGACTTAACTATCTCTAAATGGAAATTGTCCAGTAAGAATTATTGTCATCAAGTTCTGATCACAAGCAAATGGGTCTTGGTTTATTTGTACCTGTTTCCAGAGTGGGGAACTCTTCTGATTCAGGGTCAGCTGTGCAGCATTAATCTGTTAGAAGACTTCCAGAATCCTCTTCTAATTCACTGGGAAATTACAGTCCAGAATTTAGAAATATATATGATAGACAGAAGGTTTGAAAAAGTTTTTAACATAACTCAGAATGCTTTAAAAATGGAAAATGTGCTTGTGCATTCTTGATGTAGATTTGTCTTACAGTGGTTCTGGCTTGATTCCACAAGATGTGGTCAGATGGGTTATAAGAAAAGTGGTATATCAGTTGCCCCACTGTAAATGTTAAATGTCTGGAACAGAAGCACAAAGCTAGGTAGTTGACAGTACATTGTCAGTAATACATACACAAGCCTAATGTTTCGGTAGCTTGTGCTGAAAGCTCAGCAGAAAGTTGAGAAGCCCACTGTGTACTCTGAACAAACTTGTAAACAGTCACGTTCCCTTTAACTATTGTCTACCTCCTCTTTCACTGCTCATTTAAAGAGATGTTCCAAGTCACTATCTCAGCATGAGCATACACTTCTGGTCTTTATTTGCAACCATACATTCTTCAGATGACATGATCTTAAGTATTTTTTAATTATTTCTTTTTATTTTAAAGGGGATATTTATAGGCTGTTACTGAGATATTACAATGAAGAATGCAAAAATTGTTCCACTTCAGGACCAGATGTCAAGCTCTACTCTTTTATATACAACACCATTGAGTCCTATGCAGATTCTACTGATGATGATGAAGAAAAAGAGTTGTGCTTTGATGATTAAAATACTTGAATTTGATCAGAATATTGTTCATCTCCTCCCTCTAGTATATTATGTGAATTACTGGGTATAATTGGCTTAGTATATATTGACTGCATTTGTAGTTATGTATACACTCAAACAAAACCCCCACCTTTTAGAGGCAACTTTTTTTTTTTGGTGGTTTTATACATGTGTGTACAGAAAAGATTTATTTGGTAAACCTGGTTTGCATTCTACCTTGTTAAGCAGGACATGTTGGAACACGTTTGTATTTCAGTCAAGAGATTGCTGAAGACCTTCAGAAGATTTCCCTGTATTCCACTGCCTTTATTTTTCAGAACTTGTATCTCGATTTCTCATGTAAACTTAGTGCTGGAGTACAGACAACCTTGTAACTCTTGGGATGATGTTAAAGAGAAGTGCTGTAATGATCATTCTGACTGAAAATTGTCATAATTTCATAACTTCCTTAACACTGCCACAATGCCATCATTGTTCTTAACTTTTTCATTGATTTAACTTAGTGTCCTGGGTTTAACCTAATTTTTTAGTAAATAATTAAAAATGGACAGATTCTGCAGGAGCTGTAATGCATTTCACAACTGCATGGTCTTTATTGAGCCAGGCATGAAAGTATGGGAGGGTGGAAATATGAGAAATGTGACCAAAGTTAGAAGCAGAGAGAAAAGTTTTCACATGAAACTCTTTTATACCGTTCTGTTGGTGCTAACTGTTACAACATTGAACAAGGTCTTAGACATGTTAGTATGTTTGAAGTTTCTCAAGCTTCACTGTTGTTGGTAATATTATTTGAATTAGGGTCTGCTAGTTGTGTTTATATTGTCATATCAGTTCTCCTTTATTGCAATGTCCATACTTATGAGCATGAAATCTCCATGGGATAACTTGAGTGAGGAAATGGAAATCACTTACATATCAGTTGGAGGAAAGTCTGCAGGCAACAGGTAAAAACATGAGTTAAGAGTTTGCACCTGTATCTTTTTAGGCATGGGAATAACAACAATGAAGAGAAGGCAAAATATGTGTAAAACCTGTCCTATTACTATCTCTGTGAATACCAAACTAGTGTTGCTGTAGTTCATTAATAGTTTACACAAAACTGCAGATACATGTGTGATGAAACTTCTCCAGGTTTATGTACAGAGCAAGTCCAATAAAACTGTCTATTCATGGTTTAAACCCAGTGTAAATTTAAGCTCAAATTGCTAATTTTAGCCTCTTCTGTGTTAGAATTTCTGGTCTGTCATGGTTGCTATCACAAGTTTAGCAATACAAGTGAAAACTGCAGCAGGAAATATAGTGAATTAAGCCTCTGGTATCAGCAAATCCTTTCGGCTAATGTCAGATAAAACCTCTCCAAGCCTGAAACACAACATGATAGTCAAATATTGGAAGCTGTTGGCAGTCTAGCCTACCATAAGGTGCTTGCTGCTTAAGCTGCTCTGGTGGGAGCAATAGCAAAGAGTTTGAGTCATTTATAAAATACCTTAAGAGTGCTGCACCTTGGTATTAATGCTAAGCAGGGGCTTGGAAGTGTGTTGCTTAGAAGGTGACAGCAGTTCAAGGGTTTCTTCCTATTCTTCCCACCAGCTGTAGTTCTTGCCCCTCATTTCAAAGAAA
The DNA here is from genome assembly GCA_032466535.1 of Forpus xanthops. Taxonomy (NCBI): domain Eukaryota; kingdom Metazoa; phylum Chordata; class Aves; order Psittaciformes; family Psittacidae; genus Forpus; species Forpus xanthops. The sequence goes on from JASSUY010032960.1 coordinate 11,731, forward strand.
AGATTTGGGCTACCGTTTCAGGCATTTTTCTGTGCTTGCAACTTCTGTCCTCAGAGTTAGCTGAAATCTTTTCTTCTGTTCCTCATGTCCCAGTGTTGGCTCAGATTCTGGCAATAATAATAACAACAGTGTTTTGTAAAATTCTCTTCTTTAAGAGTTTAGGTTCAGCTGTGATAGTGCTTCTAAAGGCATTACTGATGACAAATGTACCTTGTTAATTAAGACAAGTGATGGAAAATTGGTGCTATCTGCCAAGCCTCCTTCATCATACTACTCAGGATTTCCTATAGAAAAGGTGAGCAGCATTTTTTCTGAAGCAACTGGAAGGAAATATAACAAAAAAGCCTGAGGTGGCTGGGTATGATCTCCCCTTTATTGTAAATAAATACATCTTTATTAATGCAATATTAATTTTCATTGAGATTGGTCAGATATGAAAAATGTCCCAAAATAAGATGGCATTAAATTCTACTTCAGCTCTAGAAACACAAAATATATTTAACTTTGGAAAGATTCTCTGAAGATCATATTATAGGGTATCTGGTTAAGAGAATTTTTGCAGTGTCAGGTGTTTCCAGGATAATCTTAAATGTTTTATGCAGCTTATATTTTCACTGATACCTGATGGGAAAGTTTGTCTTTTATTTGAGATCATTCTTTAGGATAGGCTTACCTTACATTCCTCCCTCCTTCTCCCCATGAAATACAGTTGTACGGGCAGGAGAAAAGGAAAATAACTTATTTTCTGTGTGATGTGTCATCTGAGTGATACATCTTGCATTCTGCTGTGTGTCCCTGATCTGGTAAAGGGCAATGTTGTAAGAACATTTTGAATATGACTTTGATTGCAGACAAGGCTGAAGAATATATTTATCTTGGTTTAGTGGAGATTAACTCTAGATAGTCTGGAGTTAACAAATGAGAAACAGTGTTATATTCTCATAACTTTCTAATTCAGTAAAAAGCTAAACTGTCCAGAACGCTGCATGTGGGAGCAGGAATTTTGCATCAGCCCAGTATGTGTTCTGCATCTCTTTTCCTCCACCTGTCACTCTGTTGATAAACTCCCTGAAATGTTTTCTTTAGCTGGAGGTGCCTTTTGGTGCTTTATTTGAAGTAGTGTGGAATGGAGATGCTGAAGATCTCTTTGTGCAGCCGAGTAAGCTTCAGTTCCACTCTTCTAGAAACCTATTTATGCAGTAGTCCCCTTCTTGGGTTTTGTATTACTTTACAGATGTTTGCTATATGATTTCAAATAAAAATAAGATTCCTACCAAAACTTTTGGTTTATACTTTTTAGTAGCCAAATTGAATGCTTAATATGAACAACAACAGGCAGTCATGTAGATTGCAATGTTGCCTCATAGTCACGTGTGGTGTTGGAGCACTTCTGTAGTTTTACAGCTCTTGCACCTAAATTCCTCAGTTTTGAGGTGTTCTTATCTAATGATGAGTACCCATGACTGTATATATTAATTTATAAACCGTTCAAGTGTTCCTGACATTCTTCTAAACTTACAGTTTATGCACCATTATATTATATTGATTTTTCTGGATCTGTGTGCTAATGTTTACATGATTTTGTAGGAATATGATTAAAAAATTTGACTGAAGCAATACTGTGTGCATTCTCTTGTAATGTACTTCCCAGGGCAGAAATTCCAGCACATTTGAAAGCATATGGCACAATACTACAGAGATTTCTAGCAGTAAATGTAATAATTCAAGTATTTTGACATGTATAGCTCATTTGTTCTTACTGTACAGTGTTGTAGCAGTTGCTTCCGTTTGTGTAGCGATGGAAAGAGGAAGCAACCACAGGAAATTGGAAGGGTTCTGGCATGAGTGTGAGATTTTGTACGTGTGTATGGCCATTTCCAGACATTTCAATGCTACTTTCATACTTGCTTTGGTGAGAAGTGTTTGATTATTCTTTGAAATTAGTGAAGGAAATATAACTAAATAAAAGCAAATAAAACCTCCAAAATATATAAATAATGAATATGATGCATAAATGTTTGCATGGTTTGTAAACTGACATCCTCCTTAAAGAAAAGATTTAGATCTGTTTTTCAAAAATCTTATTTTAAGTTTTAATGAGTAAGGAACTAATTTTTTTCCTAACATTACCTGAAATGAGGATAAAATACAATTTTCGATTGCTCTCAAAGGTTTAGATGTGATGCTGTCTCTGGCTGCCTCATGCCTGTTCTTGGCTCATGCTCAAGCATGGTTTGTCATTCCTGAGTTTAGATTTAACTCTCGGGTAAATGGCCAAAATGATAACCGTTCTCTATAACGCAGTGTTTGCTGAGTGCTGGATAATCTGGAGATGGCAAACTTCTGATAGTGTGATGCCTGGGTAGGGAAAAATTGATGCCCTTTGTGTTGGACCTTGTAAATCCCAGGTAGTGGGGTAGTAGAGGGGGCTCACACTCTGCCCCTGTGGTGAGGAAGCTGCTGCTGGTCTCTCCAGTCCCAGGATGTCACTTATCTAACTGTAATCAGCAAACTCCTCAGGAATATGCTTTATTAATTCTTAAAAGCCACTGGAGCCTGTGGAGATAACTCCTTGGGGATAAAGCACAATTGCAAGGGCTGCTTCCCCAAGGACTCTTCTAATTTTTCTCAGTTGCAAGCCATTGGCTTCCCACCTGTGTCACTGCTCAGATATAGAGGAGTCTCAGATAGTGGACTTTCACAACTTTTTACTTTTTACTTTTTTGTTCCTCACATCCTCTTGGGCTAAGCAGCTTTCTGTGACAGGTGGATGTCAGACCTTGGGACAGCAAAAACCAGCAAAAACTGTTATCAACTTCATGAGGTTCACCAATGTATTTATGTGTTAGCCAGTGTAGGGTGATGCAGTGTTTGCTCTGGATAGATAACTGTGTTTGTGGGGTTTTTTCCTTCCTTTTTTTTTTTTCTTGCGTGTTTTTTTTTTTTTTTTTTGTTTGTTTGTTTTTAATCTGCAGAAGTCTCAACGATTTTGTCGTACATTTTTGAGAAGGGTGACAGCATCCATAAAATCATGGCAACTGCAACATGCTAGAGCTGTCTGGAGTTGTTGGGGGTTTTAACAAAGAATTGTGTATTTATGATCCTGTTTTGTGCTAACAGTGTTTCATGATCATTTATCATTGCTCAAGTGAGTGTGACCTGGAAGCTGTACAGGAGGTATCTGTCACTGATAACTCCATTACAGCAATACCATCAATTTCTGCTTAACGGAGCTGTCAGCTGGGGTTACTTTACACATTTCTGGTGAGTGACACTTGGTACACAGTTAAAAACCACTGGTATTCTCCAAGTCCTCTTGGTAACACTGTGCTATGCTGTCATGTTTGTGGATATGCATACACTTTGCATTGCTTGCTGGCTGGTTGATATTACAGAAACTTAAAGCTGGCACAAACTACAGGGTGTGCAGATCATTAATATGTAGTTAATCAGCGGTAAATCTAGCAGAGGACAGCAGAATCTATGCCTGGTGCAGAGAGAGACTGTGCTGTCTTTACCTCTGACTGTGCTTGCTGGTGGCCTGGGTTCCACAGTTCCCACACCTCATCCTCTTTTCCCATCAGATGGAAAATGATTGTGCTGAAAATCCTTCCCACAGCTTATCTGCTCAACAACAAGAAGAAAAAGACAGGTTTGGGGTGGAGTATGGTGGTGTTCGGTTTTGGGTTTGGGGGTTTATTTGTGGTTTTCTTTGCATTTTTTGTGGGTTTAGTTTGGGTTTTATTTGTTGGTTTTGTTTTTTTTGAGTTTTGTTTGTATTTTTTTAAATGGTTAATGGGTCAGGTGATATTAAAATGGGGTATTTGTTACCTTTCTTTTTTTTTCTTTTTTGGGCATCTAAGACAATGACCGATGTTAAATTTTTCAGAGCAATGGAATACAATGAAGGAATTTTTTCATAGGATGTAAAATGGTAAAAACCATGCCTAATTTAAGTAAAAATTACTGAAGAGCCCCAACTCCTCTTTCTGCCCAAGTGTTGGTTTGTGTAAATCTCCTCTTGGAGGATTCATGTAGTGCAAGTAACCACCTGCCTACCATGAACAGGATTTTCCAAAAACACTTCTTGTATAACCTGTTTGCAGTTATATTCACTTAGAAGGTCCACTTCAATGGTGCCTTTGTTTTGTTGTTCTTTAAAGAGATGCCTTCTGCAACTGCTTGGAATTCTTATACCTACTATAGCTGCTTCCTTTTGCAATTAATATTATCAAAGTGAGGTTCTGCACAGATAAAAACTGCATTCACTAAATAGGAAGGGAGCAAAAGACCAGTGGAGCAGGTTTGTATTTAAAGTCTGTGTTTAGAGTTCTGTTACCAAGAAACAGAATCTAGTGCCACACCAATTTGGATGCACAACATACACATGTTAACACTTAATCACTATCCCTACCATAGGATGACCCAGCAAATGCTGAATTTCAGTTCCAAAGGCTTTTTTTGTAGGAACGCAGTTATGACAAATTACAATGCTTCTTTAAATGCATCCTTATATCATCACTTTCCTAATACACCTGACCTTGGCTAAAGGTTCCAGGCATTATTTTTGCCTGGAATCACAGAATTTGCTAGATTTCATGTAAGCTGTAATTTACGTTAGGACCAACAGCCGGAGTATGTAAGAAATTAAATCTCTAAATCCTGGCTGGATGTGCTCTGTAATGGCTACTGGGTATGGATTGGCTTTTCAGGACTGATAAGTATGAAATGCATTTTAAAGATCTTTTCCCATTACAGGAGTTTGACTTGCTCCACTCATAAGGGAAATCATTTGTCAGGTTAATCTGTTGTGCTGTTTCCATATTAGGTGTTACCTACAAAGGGATACTTGGGAAAGTTCCTGACCTTGAACTATGGTGTTAGTGTGGATTATCACTGAGCAAGAAGCAGTTTTGTTTAATTCCATTTGAAAGTAGAGGAAGCTAAATCAAATAAATTAATCTTGGAGAGTGTCTCCTTCAGATTTAGATGTAGGTTGTGTCATCTGCTTTTGAGATGCTTCAGAAGAACCTTCTGTCATGGCCTTACATTAGTGAGGACATCCCTCCTGTGCACTGGGCTTTCAGCTGCAAATTGAAGGAATGTGCTGAATTTGCTGATTTATGTCATTCATCAAAGTATCTTGGCACACCAGGTGCAATAAAGATTTTCTTTAGATTAAAGTGTTTCACCATGGCACAGAGTTAATTTTGCTAATATTTGAAGACTTACCTTTTAAAAATTAAAGGTTAAGAAAATAGCTTTGAATAGCTAAATCCTGTTATTGAATAATGACAAAGATTTCCTTAATATACCAGCGATTGATTGGATCTAAACCAAAATGTCATGGAAATAAATTAAGATAATTGTGTTTCACACCTTTTCATATAGAAGATAAGATCCTAAAGCATTGTATTTGCAAATCCAGAGGTAACTCTTCAAACTGCCTACATTGTAAGGTAATTATCTTGTTGCAGTTTTAAGTCATTATTTCGCCTGTTGCCTGAGGAATTTTACAGCACAGCAGCATTAATAAGGTGCCAGGAGTACAAATTTCGTAGCTTAATCTCTGTCATAAATGGAACTCATAAACAAAGTGGTATTTTCATTCATAATTACTTGCCCTGCGGCAAATGCGGGTCAGGAACAAAAGGATCATTGATTTTACATTCTGTGGAAAATCAGAGTCTTTGTATTTTGAGGAGAAGGGTAAAATAAAATCAGTCAGTGACTTCTGGACAAGGATTGAACACACAGTATGTAACTCTGTATGTACAACATTGTGAAGCTCAGCAAAGCAGCCTTTAGACTTTACTGTTGGTGGTGACAATTCCTGTGGCATTCATGATGAAGAAGAGACCTACTGATTGATCGAGTCCCCCCTTCATTCCACCACCTCCCCATACACGAAAACTCACAGCTGAACCCAGCAGATTAAATTTACAATGCATCTGATCTGGAGCTTTCCCCCCACGTCTGAAATGTGACTGTTTGATTGCAGGCAATCATGAGGACTAGGTATTTCTGATGCTAACTTAAGTACCTCCTAAAGTCACCTGACTTCAGCATCTGGGATTCCACATCTTTTGACTGACTGAAGGTTTTGAATTGTTAATTTTGTCAGTCACTCGTGTGACAGCTGCAAACCTACACCTTCTGCAGGTGAGTTTTTAGAAGGGTTTTGTTACCCTGACAGGCAGCAGGAACCTCCTTTGTCTGCTTGGAAAGCTTTTGACCCCAGTAGATTGCAGGGTTTCAAGGCTAATCAAATTACTGTTTACTTTAAGCAAGCACCCCCTTCTGTTTGCCTTATGATTACATGTGACCTTCAGATAGCCTCAAAATGTTAATAAATTACTTCGAGATTGGTTTCTGCTACAGTCCAGTAGAAGCTCCTGACAGATCTGTGTAAAACTGTACCCCTGAAAAATATTTAATCTATGACCAAAATAATGCATTTATATCCTTAAAGGAGCAGGGAAGGCTTTGCTGGAATTCTGCTGTTTAGAAAATTCATATAGCAACTGACAGAACTGTGACTTGAGGGAGTTAAATGCAACCTTGGATTCTGATTTCAAGCAATACTTGGCTGATGTTTTAATGAATGGCATGCACAGGAATGTATGGAATGTGATGACCAGCATCTTGAAAGCAACAAATGGCACTAGGTATTCTCTGTGGCCTTAATATTTCTCTGGGGCTGAGACATAAAACAAGCAGCAGTGGCCAAAGTATCCTAATGATGTATTTAGTAGATTGTGTCTTAAAGCATTTCAAAAAGTGAGTATTTGGAGCACCCTCAGGTGGGAAAAATGTGATGAGGGAGAGAACAAGGTGAGGGGTTTGTGAGGGTCCCTATTCAGTGTTGTCCAGCAGACACAGGCAGCACCTTTACCTTACAGAATAAGGTAAAGCACACAAGTGCCGCAAACCCAGACCTGGCTGGTGAAACCCGTGTGTGTTTTATGCCGTGCTTGAGAAGTTGTTAATTCCTTGCAAAAGCCTCTTTGTTTACTGAAACACTTGCTTTAGCTCTCCGTTCTGGTCTGATGGCCTCGCTGCCTCTTGGCTCCTCAGCCATGTCTAGCCGATGATCTCAGTCTTGCCCTGAAACATTCACCCTGTCTGCGGGAGGAATCATAATTCAGCCTCCCGGCTTACTCCTGCTAAGCCTCTGTCGCACACAGAGTGCCCGTGGTGGCAGTGTGTGCCATCTACGCTTAGTGGCTTTAGAGTATTGACTGAACTGTCACCTTCAAACTCATTTACTTGAGATTTGGTCTAATCACAGTCCCCAAAGTGACATGCAATTCTTGCTCTTCAGAGCTAGATCTTTCCCTTGCTACAATGTGCAAGGGTGGTAATGAGCGTGGATTGTGATTTGCTAGCTGGACTGAGTAGGAAATGACAGGTAGGATCTACTTCTCACCTTCCACAAACCTTTACGGAGCTTTTTTCCCCTCTTTTAATTGGCTTCAGTGCCAGCCTTCCACAGGCAAGTGTACACATTCAGGGAAGGAGTCTATGTGGGAAAGGTCTGTAATTGCCTTAGGCTGCTACAGCAATAGCACTAGGAATCTAAACCTAGCATCATTGCAATCAAAACTTGTTTCACCATGGCTTCTGCCTTTCACTTAATGATGTTGCTCTTCAAGTAGGCTACTGGGCATTGAAGGAGGTCCTACAGTTAATCAGACTAGGATCACACAGCTCAAAATGTCTTAAACCAGAACTGTAACGATCTTCTTTTCATGTTAATAAAACAAGCACCATGCAGACACCCACTGGTAACTGCAGAGAAGACTAGAGAGCCAGCCACCATTATGGTGCTGTGTCCTGAGCACCACAGCTCGCTCATGTTAGTAGCACAAAACTCTGAGCTCAGCATTGATGGGTGCAGACTTCATAAAATGGGAGGACCTGTGTAATGTAACAGCCTGAACTGCACGTCAACCTGGTCTGAAGGGAATTGACAAAAAGTCAGAACAATGCATTCTGTGTTGATAAAGCAAGCACAGAACAATGTGCCGGTGGCAAGTTTGGTGTGAGTTGTGGCATTTTTCCTTCACCACCAATGTTTTTTTCCGAGAATCTAGTCAGAGATACAGTGGCTGCCAATGGATCCAGAATCCATGTGAAACATGAACAGTACACTCACCCCGGTAACTGAGACATCAGCTCAGATGTTTCTACTTTACTGGACAAAATTTGTACAGTAAAACACAGGTAACAAAAATGAAGGGAAGTGTAGAGCTGTTTCAGCTGTGAATAAGAATCACTTCCTAATGCTATCCTGCTGCATCCAGCACTGTAAATGTAGTTTTTGAATGGTTGCCATCAGGAACACAAGAAATGCTTGTTGCTCTGCATGTGATAGATTTGATATTTACAGCCCACCCCTGAGCCCTCAAATAGTTTACATTAACACTTCTGCTGAAGGTCCCTTTGGCTCAGGCACCAGAGGAGAAGGGGTTGGGGGCTGCAAGAGGAAAGTGTTAGAAAGAAATTATGAAGTTTTAACTGTACAACAGGCTTGGAGAGCAGCTTCAAAGGATCCCATTAAGAAACAGAAACGGTGCCAGAACAGAAGTAAACAGAAAAGCCTGTTTAGTTATTGCAGAGTAACTCGGTAGGGACAGTGCATCTAAGGGAACTCTAGCTTTGAGGCACAACATGGTGTTGATTAGTGCAAATAAACCTCTTCAAGAGTCACCTTTCAGCAATTACAATCAGACACCTCCACTGTGGCTTCAAAAGCTTCATTAGCAAACCCTGCTCCCAGTGAGGGCCACAGATCTCAGATACCTTAGAAGCTTTAACTGATGGGAGAACTGTCTTGCCTTATTTATTCTCTTCCAATTTAAAGAAGTGGGAAGATAATTACACATTCCTTCATCAGGATAAATAGCATTTAAAATCAAAATAGATCTGCTTGAAGAAAACACAGCCAGTGGTATAGAGTAAGAGATGAGGATCATTTTCCAGTTGAGTGTGACGAAGTCAGGATACCTTCATGTTTTATTTTCACTGAAAGGGGCAATCTAAAGAAAAAAAAAAACACAACAAAAAACCCCAGTGTTTTATGTGTAGCTAAAAGAAAACTATCAAAAATAAAAGACTGTTTTTCTGTTTTTGTTAGGATTCTCTTTTAAATCTCCTGCAAATAGTAAGAATAATTTCCTAGCAGTTTTCTCCTAATCTACTAGTAAAATATTAAAAATAGTCTCTGAAATTCTTTCTTGGTTAAGGGAAGGGCACTTGGCAGTCAACAATGCCAAATGCTGGCAGGCTTTTTTGTAGTGATAGTGGGAAAAATTTTGCTGTTTCTCCTGCCAACATACTAACTTCCCATTACAATACTAGGACAAATTAAGTTTAGTGGTCTGGCTAATTTCAACATGAATTCATTATTTGGCAGCTATAAGAAATGTTGTATGCCAGAGCTCCTCCCTAACCTACATTTCTTATTGATTCACTTGCTTCTTTGTATATATGGTAGTTCTTTTTTTACCCTGAGATTTTAACAACAGTGCAGTGAGATACCAGAGAAATAATTACACCTAGAGTTGCTTTTGTTCTTATAGTTGTAGTGGACTAATTTACTACTTGTTACCTGTGGAACAGTGACGTTGAAGTTGTGTTTTCCTGATTTGTATGCAGCTCTGTTTGTTTCCAACAGATCTGTGGCCAGGCAAATGGGCTCATGCATTTTGATTCTATGTAGGAACATATTTGAGATTAAAGTCACTTTAAAATCATCTGTTGTCCAGAATCAGTTGAGGAGACATCTTTGATGATCCAATAGAACAGTATGTACATCTAAGCTACTGTCTTCACCAAAGCAATACAGCCTGAAATTTTAGAACGAGGAATAATTAAAACCAAGATAGATGCTGTCTATGCAAAACTATCAATATGAGTTTGCCTCTTGACCAAATAATTATTGCATGCTTAACCCTAGATCTGATGTGACTTCTGTTGTGAAATTGGTGCAATTACAGATGCTCCAGTCAGGTTTGAAGGAACCTTGGAAGTCATCCACAGCAACTCCAGTTCAAAGGAGGGTCAATACTGGAGTTATACCAGGCTGTTCAGGGCTTTGTTGTGTCTTGAAGGGTGGAAGATCCACCATTGTTTCTGGGTCCTTGTTGCAGTCTTTGTTTATCCTCTGAGAGAAAAGCGTTTTCCTTGTATCTAGATTAAACTGCTATTTCACTGTCTCTCATCCTCCTGCTATGCAGCACTGTGAACAGCCTGGCTCTGCTACTTCTGTCTTCCGGCTGACACCCTGTCTCCCCCCACTCCTTCCTTGTTACCCCTACTACTGAGGCAAGGACAGTCATTGCTTCCCTCCAGCTACTGGTTGTGCTTCTGTTTGCACAGCCCATCATTCTGCTGCTTTCCTCACCACCCCTCGTTTAACCTGCCTAATACAAGAAACTGTGAAACTGGGACCAGTTTTTATGTTTCCTTCACCACAGGAAATTTGTCCTGGAAAGTCAGGGATATCACTGAAACTTGTGGTGCACAAAATCAAGACTTCAGCAAGGAAAGGGAGTGGAAATAACCCACGTGAGATTTCCCACATAAATTTTTCAGCAGGAGGTGTCAGAGGTAATTAATATGCTTCTGCCAGAGGTAATTAATATGTTTCTGCCATGTAGAACTGAGGAAGGGGAAAAGCCTGATACCAGCTGACCAAAAAAACCAGGAAGATAAAAGAGACCGGTGGGAAGCACTGAAAGCACTGAATTTGCTGCCAGTTGTTATGGTCATGGTTTCACCTGTTGACTGGAGTAGTAGTAAAATGTGCTGAACATGGCTATGTAGCTACTCTGTGGAAGTATGCCCAGATGCTGGCACCCACTTGAGACAACTGCTGAGAACACCAGCATGAACCACTATGCTGTGCTATTTCAAACAAGCTTTCTGCCAATGCCTGAGTGTGCCATTTTAAGGAGCATAGTAACATTCACCATAAAATGCAGTACTGTTACCCTGGCTACACAACATCTCAAAACAGATATGTACTAGTGCTACAAAAATCACCATTTTCCCATTCAATGCAGCTATGTCTGCTAGAATAAAAATCTAAGCCATAGAGCAAGCCCAGGGAAGTTTGAATTAGAAATCTGCCAGAGGAGCTGCCTGGCAGCAGTCAGCAGTCGTCAGTTGCTGCTAAAAGTAATTTGGTTCCTCCTGAAAACACGATAAAAACTCTACGCTGAAAAGTGTACTTACAATTAATATCTTTTCGCAGTAATAGATGTAAGCAGGGCATTGACAGTGCAGGGTGTTTAACAGCAGGGAGAACACTGGATACTGCACAGGGAGACTATAGCGTGCGATGACAGCAGAGAATGCTGGGTTGGAGCTGTACATAGTGTCTGTAACATCCTGGCTGGGGGGGTTAAGCCAGGATTTGTGGTTAGCCTTCCCATGTGAGCTGCTGGAGTGGTAGAGTGCTCCTGGGGGGAAGGGTCAAAGCAGCTGTGGTCAACTCAAGTGACATACCCTGCTCAGAAAGGCTGCTGTGCTTGGTAGAAGGGGTTTATCTGAGTGCCTGCCGAGTTAATTTCAGAGTATTCCAATTGAGAGGGTTGCAGAAAAGGGGGATAAATATTGTACAAGGAATTGGTGCAAATCCCAGCTGGAAGAGTGTGCTGTTACTCTGCTACTCTTTAGAAAGATTTGAAAAGTTTTTTAGCACTCACTAGAGATGTCTACCTAGGATAAGCAGCAAAAACCTCAAAGCCTCCCCACTGAAAACTAAATAATTCGTTGGAGCTGTTTGGTCTAGGGTGCTCTCAGGTTTTAAGCCTTAAATTTAAGCAATCCTAATTATTTAATCCTAAAATTGTTTAATCCTAAAAACCAGAGCCCAGGACATTCACTGTGTTTACTGGTAGACTGAAAGTCTGAGGATGCATTACCATTTCCCAATTGCTCTAAGAAGACATGATACTTTGCATTTGAAGCTATGTTGCTTTGTAGTTTTCATGTGTAATAAACACATTGAAAAATAAAGTCAAATGGAGTTTCTGCACTTGGCTTAAGAGAACTTCTGGTAAACTTTTCTGTAGTCGAATTACATTGCCAGTAACAACAAAGAGTTGCCAAAAATACATAAGTGTATCTATCTCAGGAGGGGAAGCTATTAATGAGATTGTCCTTAAATGAGTAATCCTGTATCCAGACCACCTCCTATGACATTACCCTTTGAAGAAACAAGCCTACTGAGCAGTCGTGTTGGAGAGAGAGTTGTGTGAAGCAATTAACCACAGGAACCTCAATGCTGATTGCAAGTAGCTGCTGAGCTGGTGAGGAAAACCAATGTCCCAAACCCAAGTGAAGACAGTGGTAAGGCATTAGAAAGTCATGCAGTGCCATACTGTGGAACAACTGGTTGGTCCATGGTGTGTTGGCAAAAATAGTTGGGTTCTAGTTCTGTTAAAACATACTTTGGTTTGTCCAAACAGGTTGGTTCTAGTTTTGTTAAGTGACACCTGAGATGAGATATAAAAGAGGCAGAAATAAGTAAGAAAGTATGTCAGATTCACACTGACATGCTGGAGATAATAAGGATAAATTTAAATCATGGTGAGACAGTGTGTCTTTGAGCCCAGTAGACAATTTCACATCTGACTTCCATTTTGGGGGTGCTGTTGTGACTATCCCGCATTATACATTTTATCCAGTGCAAAACTTCTCTAACATTGTAACACTTTTCCAGTGGGGAGCTGGTATGAGAATGATGCTAAGGGAGCTGGAAAACTTGGCTCTGTGTCTGCTATGAATTTCTAAGTTTCCAGTCCACTGAGGGACTTCCCTTCCAGTCAAAGTGTGATAGTTTAACAGCAACCAAAGCCAGTGTCTGTATCTCCCTTTAGTTGGTGGGATAAAGGGGTAAGCATACAAATAGACACACAAATGGGTAGGTAAATTGGAAATCGTAAGAATTAAAACTAGAATAACAAGAAAATATCTGACTGTCCATCACATGTGCTCACTGGAGAGCAAGCAGATGAGTGTACAGAAGGTATGGCTCAGGAGGTGCAGATCAGTGGCAAAGAGACATTGAATGAAGAAAACCCAGCAGCAGTAAGAGAAAGAGGAGGGATTCCAGTTGAAGTAAGTGTTGGGGAACTGGGAGTTGCTCCAGAACACAATAAACCAGATTTTTGCTGTTTTAAGCACACAATTTCACATTGTGTGAGAAGGGAAGGGAAGAGAAAAGAGAAGAAGCTAAACATAAATTCTGTGAATTTGGGCAAAGGCTTCAGGGAACATAAGGATTTAAAACACACTGCAACATCTTGGTGTCTGTTGAAGCGTATTTACCCTGTTCACTGCAATGGTATTCAAAGTGAGACTTGACATGTAGGTTTTCCTCTGAAGAAAAGGGGAGGTCTGCTTGTCCTCACTGTAATTTTTAATTGAATTTATGTTCAGTCAGCATAACATGATTGCTCTAAAGATGGCTTCTGTCTGTTCCTAATCAGGTTAAAACTCAGTTAGTAGCTGCAGCATCTCACAATATTTCACCACTTGCCAGAAGGCTCAACCAGCATCTGGGTAGCTGCTAGTCACCGGTTCAGCAAGCACTTAATTTGGGGAGGGGGGCGGGAATAATGAGCTCCCCCAGCCTGCATGGCCATCTCCTCCCTGTCCTACAGGGCTTTCAGTGCCATCCTTCTGTGCAGTCTGTTCCCTGCACGAAATACTGTATCCAAAAATGTCAACACACAACCATTCACACCTTCTCTTTGCAGTATTTAGTAGTTCCTCAAAGAGGCACAGCTCCTGGGGAAACTGCTGAGATAATAATAGGGCTTTTGATTGATTTTTGTATTACTGTTGTGGGTTTTTTTTTGTTGGTTTTTTTTTTTTTTTGTGTTTTTTTTTTTTTTTTTTTGTCTATGAGAAATGAATTCTACTTAAGCCAATATCCACAATAACCAATAAGCCTCATGAAAACCTGTGTGACCACTGAAGCCCCAGATGGAGCCTGTTGTACTCCTTCCTAAGGTTTTTGCTTCCCATTTCTGCCCACCTGGCCCTGCCAAACTCATTTTTGTAGTGCATGCTCAGCACAAACCAAATTATAGCTTCTCTCCTCCTTCCTGTCAAGGTGTGCCCATTTTCCCATTATTCATATCCTTTTCTTTACCCAGGGAATTATCAAACATTGGTATTTATGTGATGGTGGCAATGTTTACCTGAAATATACATGTCTGTTAGACGACTGACCTTGGTGGTATGTACCGTGTAACTTGATTAAGAGCAGGTAAATAACAAATATGTTGTGCTCTGAATTATTACAGAAAATAGACATTTGTAATTTGAAGACATCCAGGAGAAAAGAAGACTTTAAAGACATAAATAAAAGTCCTGCCAGCAAAGAACGCTTGAAATTGTATTGTCTTGCGTTTTACATTTGGCCACATCACCTGGGGCAATAACTCACTCTGACAGAAATGCCTCAAACATAGTTCCAATCATGTTGTCAAGGTCTGCGACTTTCATTCTACTTTATTTACAAATTTTAGAGGGAAAGTGTGAGTGTCCTTGGAATGCTTTACATCCCCTTTCTGAAACTGCCAGCCATCCCTGTACAGGAGCTGTGTGAACAACTTGTCCTCTAGACACATTTTTCTTACGTGTTCCCTTCACAGGTATTCATTTGACTGGTGCTTTTGTTTGTGTTTATGTTCTATTTTTAATGAAGACTGTAGGGCAGGGATCGCCAAAGGACTTTATGCGTACACATATGGTTTAATGCTACCCTTTGCCATTGAGTGCAATTACTTTCTTTGTGTTGATATGTTTATACGCTGTAACATTAACACTGTCTCCAAGTCTGGGATAATCTCTCATGTCCCCGTAATGCCTCACACTGTGTGGTTGCAAAGGTGGTGGCTTCAATCACCAGTTTTCTTTACAATCCACTGGAAATCGTGCAGATGGATGTTCTCTTCATCCTGCTTTCCTTCCTACCAGGTCCATCTCCTGTTACAGACACCCCACGGCAAGTGGGTCACACACGCCAGCTGGGGCAGCATCCAGCACAGCAATGCTTCCCCTGGATGCTGGGAGAGGTGACTGAAGCATCCACAGTGTTTCGAGGAGCGCACCAGTACCGACGCTCCCTGCCGCCTCGCACTTCGCCCCGGCCCGGGCCCGGCAGAGCGCCGCTCCCAGCATGGCGGCGGTGCTGCGCGGCAGGGGGCGTGGCCTCGAGC
>JASSUY010032960.1:27072-55151 GCA_032466535.1 Forpus xanthops
ACTTCACGTGACGCAGGTAGCGGTCCCCGCCCTGCGGCGTCCCGCACCGTCCGCAGCCGCTCTGCGCGGCCTGTGCCTCGGTAGTTGCTGCCGCTGCCCACGGATGGGCCGGAGCCCTCCGCTCCCGCAGGTCTGTCAGCGCCGGCGCGGGGCAGCGGGCCTGGCGGCCAGGTCGGAACTGGCTTGTCTCGGCTCGGAGGCAGCAGGCTCTGGTGGGCGCTGCGGAGGCAGGCCCGGCCTGCGTGAGCGGGCGAGGCGGTCGGGGTCACCGTTCCTTGAGCGGGCGCATAGGGCGGCGGGAGCCGCTAGCGGTGCGGTTGCGGGAGGGTCGTGTCTCAGGGCCGGGCCGGGTCCCGCCCCGGAGCGGGGCCTTCCGGCAGAGCACCACGAGTGGGAACGAGGGGGAAAGGTGATCATCCTGGCTCGGGCTCTGGCGGTGCCTCAGCGCCGTCGTAGCTGGGAGCACTGTGGCAGCCTAGCTGGCTCTGGCCTCTGGTCGCAGCCAAGGTGAACAGGACACTGGCATGGAAAGGTTTTGCTAGGTAGCCGTGGAAGGACCTGGCCGTGCGTTATGAGCAGGGGCATTAGACTAAAACTGACCCCTTCTGGATGTTTCTCACGTACTCTTTTACAACATTGTGGTAGCCTAGGGTCTGATGATATTGTGGTGGTCATTTGGTACCCATGGAAGGTGGTTTTTTTGAGGGGAGAGTAACATATCAGGTAGTTTAATTGCATGGAGATGCCTCCATTGCCCAAGACATACAATGTATGTCTTGTGGTGAATGCACAACTTACAAACTTCCTCCAGGTCAGCTCTTTTTCGTGGAAAATTACGTTTCTTTATGCGGTATTGGGCATTCAGTGCTGGAAGGAAAAGAAGCATGTAGCATGGGGAGATATAAATTCTTGAAGTCACCTTATTTGATAAGGATATTCCATGCCTGTCTAGTTTCAATTTTCTGTGACAGGCTTTTGAAGATAGTTTGTTATCTTCATCCATTGTTTTCACTGTCAGCCTTGTTTTATTAGAATTACTCAATCTTAAGAAGAGCTTTAAGAATGAGTTGTATGGGGAATGTAGGAGAAAATGACCATGATAGTGGATGAAGGAGCATTCTTGTGGAATATGGACCAGACATGTTAATGACTAACTCTGCAGAGCATAAAGAACATCTGTCAGCATTGGTAGCAGGGCTTCATGTGAGTGTTAAGAAACTCAGTACATGTACTGGCAATATAAGGAGAATACTTCTTCATATGATACTGGCCTGTGCCTGTTTGAAATAAACTTGTGTTTAAAGTGGTCTTGAAAGTTTATCCAGTGATCTGGATAAACACTTCACTATAAGAAGTGCCTTGCTGTCTCTTTTCCATATGCTATTACCCTCTAGAAACCTGTAATTCACATTAGGTCCTTTCTAAATTTGAAGTGCCAAGGTGAAAGCTAGCTTGTAGCTTGAGATGCAGGTACCATACTGCAGAACAGCTGCAGAAATTTTTGGCTGCATAAGGCTCTCATTTAGGTCCAACATTGTCATGGGGCTTTAGTGCTTAAATATCAGGTTGTTCTTGTGGTTCACTGCTGCTTTCTTATTTTTGACCTCTGATAGAGATTAAATTGCAGTCTTCCTTTAGGTTGCTCTTAGCTCAGCTTGATTCCTTGCCAATCACTGTTTTCAAGGTTGATTTAGGAAACACAGCAGAGCAAAACAGTCCTGTTTCTGCCTTCTGAGCTGTTGTCCTGTGTGCTGATTTTTGAATGACAGTCTAAAGGCTGAGTGGGCTGGAATGGCCTATGATCATGCTGGTGGTCTCTGATTTGTTAAGCTGCTGACAGCTGACATCTGTGCTAAAGAGCAGTGTGTACAAAAGAACTAGGAAGAAGTCAATTTTGTTGAGTCAGATTAATCTGTAACTGAAATCTGACTGGAATTTCATGGTTGGTGGCTTTGTCCATTTTTGTTTCATATCTGCGTAAAAAAGGAGGGATTACTTTTTTATGAGGTGGGAATAATGTCTGTGATAACAGTTTTCTTCACGCATGATCTTTATATCTTACAGATTGTGTATTGAGTAGTTACAACTTGAGATATGGCTCTGACCCATTTTTGAAATTTAAATGGAACTGGAGGAAAGTGGTATCACTTTAAAGCTCTTTATTGCTATTATATGTTATACCATTTACATCCATTATCAAATCTCCATGACAAACTGTTGGTATTTTGCTATACACTCATTGCTAGGTGCTAGAAGAAAGATCTATGCATTCTCCGGGCAGATGTATTAGGAAGAAAGAATGTGCTTAAGAACCTTGCTATGGTTCTGAGTTAGCAGCTGGGCTTAAGTCACGACAACTGAGAAGAATGTTTCTGTTGTCTCCTTCTCTCTCAAGTCTTTTCAAAGCACTTTAAATGTGGGTAGGTAACCATTTACAAATGAACATCCACCTCTGACTTATGTGTGCAAAAGTTTGGTAGTAGAGGGTGAGATTTATGTGGAATAAGGTAGACAAAATAATAATTTCTGTCAGAACGGGCACAGACATAAAGTCATAAGTGCCATGGTGACCTCCCAGTTCTTACTGTTGCAACATCTTGAAATCTTACCAAATTTTGCAAAATGACATGATGTCTATGTAGTGGGTTTAGTGCTGTTATGTCTTAGAATTATGTATACAAACAATGCATTAACTCTGTCAGTGTTGTCCCAGTTGCTGTGAGCTTTTGCAGGACCTAATCTGGTTTCATAATGGTCCTGATAGTATTTATGTTCCTGCAGTTGCCTTGGAGCCCTAAATATAGACAGGGTGTTGACACAGGAGGAAATCAGTGTTGTAGTAAGCTCTGAAACTGTGAAATGGGAAATGACAAGTTAATATAGGTAGATAGGAAATAATGGTAATGTATAGGGGATTCAGCATACTGGTAGCCTAGCCATTGCCAATTGGCTGAAAATGCAAACTGAGGAAAGAAGAGTTTTGTAGGTTTAAAGGAGCTTTGTAGTTTTGGTGGTACTGCCATGGGAGAATTCTTTGTATCTGAGCACCATGGAGTATGTGAACAAGTGCTGCTTGTTTAGAAAATTAAGTAAGTGAATGATGGCAACTGGTGTTACGACCTAGATGCCAAATCTGATAGTGGAAGAGAGTGAAGAGGCTGCAGGAAGTTTGAAAGATGAGATAATTTGGTCTGGTAAAGGAGGAAAGTTCATTGTGGAGATGACACAGTTAAAATCGGCAACGAGGAAGGGGATCCAGTAAGCTGCTTTCAAACTAGATGTCAAGTTAATAAGTCATGTTAAAAATGTGATACCAGCATGCAGCAATACTGTTTTATTCAGTAGGAGCCTTTTTCTAATTTTTTTTGAGACCTGTATTAATTTTAAAATTGGATGTTGAAAAATATAGCTCTTCCTATCCTGTAAAATTTTAGGCATTTTAGAACCATGTATTTCCCTTTTTGAAGGGAGAGGAGGAAGAGGAAAAACAGTGAGAAAATAATCTAATGGGATTTATGTACAGAAAATATTTACACAGAATATTTGAGATAGCTGTTGCTTCTGGAATTAAAGATAAAATAATCTTTCCATGCATTGTGGTTTAACCTCAGCCACCAGTTGTTCACTCACTCACCTATCCCCTCTGTCTCACAGGGGCTTGAGGAGGACAGTAAGGAAAAGGTAAACTCATGGGTTGAGATAAGAGCAGTTTAATATTTGAAATAAAAGAAAGTGAAATCTAACAATGATACTAATAATACCAAAGATAGCAACAACAGCAGTAATAAAAATTGTAATGAAAAGGGGAGAGAGAGAAATAAAAACAAGAGGGACAAATGATGCCCAAATGAAAAATCATGGCAGCCGGGTGAAGTTCCCGATGGGTGGAAAAAGGGAAATATAAACCCCATTTTCAAGAAGAAGAAAATGGATGACCCAGGAAATTACAGACCAGTCAGTCTCACCTCTGTGCCTGGCAAAATCTTGGAGCGGATTGTCCTGGAAGGCATGCTAAGGCACATGAAAAACAACAAGGTGCTTGGTGACAGCCAGCATGGCTTCACTAAGGGGAAATCCTGCCTGACCAATCTGGTGGCCTTCTATGATGGGGCTACAGAACTGATGGACAGGGGTAGAGAAGTTGATGTCATCTACCTGGACTTGTGCAAAGTGTTCAACACTGTCCCACATGACATGCTTGTCTCTAAATTGGAGAGACATCAATTTGATAGATGGACCTCTTGGAAGATAGAGAACTGTCAGGATGGCTGCATGCAGAGTTGTGGTCAATAGCTCAATGTCCAGCTGGAGACCAGTAATGAGGGGTGTCCCTCAGGGATTGGTGTTGGGATCGGTCTTGTTCAGAGACATGGACAGTGGGATTGAGTGTGCCCTCAGCAAGTTTGCCGATGACACCAAGCTGTGTGGTTCTGTTGATACAGAGGGACCTTGACACACTTGTGAGGTGGGCTGATGCCAACCTGATGAAGATGCTACACCTGGGTGGGAGCAATCCCAGGTACAGCTACAGGTTGTGCAGAGAAAAGATTCATAGCAGCCCTGCAGAGAAGGACTTGGGGGTGTTGGTCAATGAGAAACTTAACATGAACCGACAGTGTGTGCTCACATCTCAGAAAGCCAACTATATCCTGGGCTGCATCAAAAGGAACGTGACCAGCAGGCTGAGGGAGGTGATCCTGCCCCTCTACTCTGCTCTCATGAGACCTCACTTGGAGTATTGTGTGCAGTTGTGGTGTCCTCAACATCAAAAGGACATGGAACTGTTGGAACAAGTCCAGAAGAGGGCCACAGGGATGATCAGTGGACTGGAGCATCTCCCCTATGAGGGCAGTCTGAGAGAGTTGGGGCCGTTTCAGCCTGAAGAAGAGAAGGCTGCGTGGAGACCTCCTAGCAACTTTCCTGTATCTGAAGGGGGCCTATAAGGATGCTGGTTAGGGTCTCTTCATGAGGGTCTGTAGTGATAGGACAAGGGTGACGGGTTCAAACTTAAACAGGGAAAGTTTAGGTTGGATCTGAGGAAGAAATTCTTTGCTGTGAGGGTGGTGAGGTACTGGAATGGGTTTCTCAAGAAGTGTAAAATGCTCCATCCCTGGTTATGTTCAGCGCCAAGTTGGACATAGCCTTGGGTGACATGGTTTAGTGGGAGGTGTCCCTTTCCATGGCAAGGGGGTTGGAACTAGATGATCTGAAGGTCCTTTCCAACCCTAACTAGTCTATGATTCTAAGCAATACAACGGCTCACCACCTGCTGACTGATACCCAGCCCCACCTGAGCAGTGATCAGGGCCTTCCCGGTAACTTTCTCCAGTTTATATACTTGGGTTGATGTGCTGTGATATGGCATTCCCCTTTGGCTTGTTTGGGTCAGGTGTCTTGTCTCTGCGTCATCCTGGCTTCCCATGGCCCACCTCACTGGCACAGCATGAGTGACTGAAAATTCCTTGATTGGAGTAAGTATTACAGGGCAGCAGCTAAAAGCATCAGTGTGTTACTAGCATTGCTCTCAGACTGAAGTCAAAACCACAGTGCTGTGCCAGCTACTAAGAAGGAGAAAAGTAACTGCTACAGCTGAACCCAGGAGAATTCCCTTTGGTAGCACTGGAGCTGATGGTGACCCGCATTCCCAAGATTCATGGAACCACAGAATGTTGGGAATGCTGAACACAGTCAGCTCCAGTGCTAGCAAAGATTCAGCCCTTGTTGTTTTCCTCACTATGCTAAAAGTAACAGAAAATCTGCTGTCCTTGTTAAAAAGCTCATTGGAAGAGCAAGATAAATGTTGCTAGTCAGGAAAGCAGATTATATCGAGCCTTTTCTAGGTGTAGCACTGATTGAAGGCTAATGCCAGTATGAGCAGTTAAGTAACAATTATTTGTCAAGTTCCATTATTCATGGCATAAATTTGAAGTAGCAGGCTTTTTTAAAACTGCTACGTTTGTCGTTGACGTTGTTTGGTGAATCTACCTCTTTGGCTTAGTAAAAGGCATCAGCTTTCTACAACCAAGACACAGCATTTATGGTTGCCAAGAGCTCCAGAGAAGTCAGTGATTAGCAGACTCATTTGTTCCCAGGGAACCAGGGCTCAGGGAGCAGGTTGTACAAATGGTGTCATGATTTCTTCAGGAACCAGGAAGATGTTACCAGTTACAGAAGCTGTAAGGTTGATGTGGGGATGGCCATGAGCAACACTTCCACTGCTATGAGTATAGCTTTGCAATCAGTCATGAGTAGCCTTTCTCCTGAAAAGAGCATCATGCTTGGCCTAAGCTTTGTTGATGAGGCACTGTAGCTATAAACCTCAGTTTTCACTATGAGGCTGCAATGTGTCTGCAATTCATTGACTCTTTTCCTAATTGGGTTTGTTTTTATTTTATTAACAGTCTTAAATCTTCTGTCTAATAAACAAAGATGAGTCATCTGAAGTTGTTTGCTACTACACTGAAATGGCATGGTATTAAATTTCTGGAAAAGCAAGATATAGCCAGAAGGGTATTTTTACGTGGCCGACGGTATGTTTCATCAGGAACCTCAGAGCCATTCCTGAGTGGGAGCAATTCAAATTATGTGGAGGAAATGTATTATGCGTGGCTTGAAAACCCGGGAAGTGTACATAAGGTAAGTCGAAAATGTGACTGTAAGTGTTAATATTGGGTTAAGAGTGGAATCGATTACTTTTTCTTTTTTAACTTCTTTTATAAAAAGTCTAAGTCTTGTATGAAATGAAAAAATGTGAAACTAATTTCCCACATATTGATTGTTGTAAGATGTGATATTGCTGCTAAAAATGTATGGAGGAGCCATAGGCATGGTGAGCTTAGTGTAAGCTGCCCAGAAACTTTCTGCAGTCTTCCATGGACATGCTGTTCAAGCAGTCTGTTAAGTAATTAGTTACATCTGGAAGAAGCCCCAAGATATCAGAGGGTACGTTATATTGATGCATGTGTTGATGTTGGTACTTCTAAACTGCCTAGGAAGAACTAATGTTCGGGACCCTTTAGGTGGCTGTGGAAGTTGTAACCTTAAAACTAGATCTGAAATTTTCAAGAAAGCCTTCTTAGGTATTTTGAAAGGAATTTGTTGTGTCTCTCTCTCTCTCTAGGTGACATACATTTGTTTGCTTTTTGAAAAACTTTTAATCTATTGCCCAAATCCTTTCTTGTGGGCAAAATTCATAGACATATTTTTTTTAACAAGCTTTCTGCTGACAAGGGAGGCTCTTTTATGGTGATGCGTGTATAGTAACTTAAGAAGCTGATGAGAAGGCTGACAAATTCTAAGACAGACAAGTCATTTTCTAGAGAAGTGATGTGAATTGTGTGCAAAATGGTTACCAAATTGGTTGTGTGTTCACTTATTTTCAAGGCACATGTATCAAAATGTCACTTAGAAGTTGTTGCTCTAAGTCTGATAATCTGTCTAGAGGGTGAGGAAGTGATGCATATTAAGTTGGGGAAAGAAAAAAAAAAAGCAGTTTTGTAGCTGGTTTGGTTTTGTGGTTTTTTTTTTTTTTTTTGGATGCTGCTTGTGAATTTAGTCTTGTTGGAAGTTGACATCTGCTGCGACATTTCTGAAGACTGAATGCTGTTCACATGGCAGATAGATCCTGCATCTTTTGTATTACACCTTAAGTTGGAAATGAATAGTCTCTTCCAGGGTGGCTCCTTCTGTCATCCCATGTCTGACTCCTTAACATGCAACTGCCAGCTGAAGTTCCAACCAGTGTAGTGCAGGGTAGTACATTGTATTGATGTATTTAATTTATTTCTGAGAAGCACTTGTGACGCACTGGTGCTGTAGGTCAATATTAACCTTTTATTTTGAGGACGGTGGAGGGATGAGCTCATGCATAGGGAGTGTGTGTGTGGTGACATGTTTTTACTTGTTTTATTGAAGTTACATCAACTCTCGGTAACCTTCTTCCCTTTAAGAAGAATTCATTTTCTTGTTCAGACCCTTTACAGTGGAGTAAATTTTGCTGCTGGAAAGTCTTGCAAACTTCTGATGGGGCACAAACCTCTGTGAATGAGCAAACGAGTGGTGCGCGGTTAAATCGACCGTAAGCCGGAACCAGGGCTGCTGGCAGCACCGCGGGAGCTGGCCAGGGTGCTGAACTGCCGGGCCCAGCCTGCATTTGTGCTCCCCGTAAAGGCCAGCCGCGTCTTCTGTGGGGCCGGGAAACTCCCGCGCCGCCACCCTAGCAAAGAGTTCTACTAAATTTAGACCTGCTTGTTATTTTGCTGGTACTTGGGGGTAGTTGGAAATGCTAAAAATCATGCTGAAAAACTATCCAGTTCTTCTGACAGTTCAGGCACAGTGTGGCAGTGGATCCTGATGAGGCATTGCGGTTTGTAGGTTGGACAGCGACCGACAAATTAGCGGAAGTGAATTGACAGTGTAATGTAAATGTACTGGTGGAGTAGGGTGTGGCCTAGGGAGAGGATCCTAGGTAATTCAAGATGAATTTTGAAAATATGTGAAGTCTGTCCCAAGTTAACTGTATGCAATGTACTCACAATAGTAATGAAATGAAGTAAATTCACTGCATGCCTGGCTTATGAGCCTTAAAAGAATATGATTGATGGACATCCTGGGTGAATTTACAGCTATTGTTGTCTAAATAACTGTTTTTTTCACAGCCTAGAAGAAAAGGAGGAGAATGATGCCTATTAATTTTGTTCCCTCAACAAAATCAATTTTTGGTTTATTGAAAACCATCTTATTTCATCAGCTGAAAGCTGTAAATACCTACCCAAGATTTTTGTGGACAGAGGTTGTTCAATTTGGGCTTTAATGTAACACATTAAAAACATGAAGACTTGAACTCGCTCTGCTTTCTTAAAAATACAGAAGAGTTCAATCTGTAGTTGTATGACTGTTGTGAACTTGTCATTTTGCTATGGCAAGTAGTGTGAGTCTTGGAAAACAATATCCAGAGACACCAATGGCTTATGTGATGTTTGTTTTGCTATTGTTAGTAATTAACTCTCTATGCAAGCCACTCGTATTTTATTGTTTTATCCAATATGTCCAGCATGGTTTGGAGAGACAGTTTGGGCTAGGTGTTTAGACATTACACTCTCTTTTGACTTTTTCCTCTATTTCCTATTTTTCCTCATGTTTCTTCTTGGATATCTTCTTATTAGAGGGGATGTGCCTTCTTCTAGTTGAAGAGAGGAAGGTGCTTTATTTTTCCTGGGCTTTAAAAATCACGCTTTATTCACTTTTACATAGAAACTCCAATTAATCAAGGCTCCTTAAATTATTTCTCTCTCAGAAGATTTGTCTGTACATGTTGTACCATGGATGCTTATTTAAAACTGCCTGAAATATGACTGTCATGTTCTAATGAGCATATTCAGTGTTACTAGCATTTTTTCATGAGAATCTCTTCTTTCTGTGTATACCATGGTCGTATATTAAGGAATATGCATTTATATGCATAGGAGCTTTCATTCTTTGTGCAAAACCATTCTTGATGATGTTCTGGTTTTCCTTGTCTTTTGAATCTCCTATCCTTAAAGCAGCCAAAACGACGATCAGAACAAAATGACGTGGGCTCTGAAAAAGGCATCATTATTTCTCCTTGAAACATGGTGTCAGGGCCATAGATCATAAGAGAGAAGCTTGACAAGGCTCAGTTATTGCTATCACAAGATTAATTACAATACTGCACAGTTGGGTATTGAGTACATAATACCTGCCGTATAATCCTGTATACAGTTGCTCTACCATGAGTGTGTAATCACTTCCTTGTTTTATGTACTTGGGGAAAGCATAGGGGTTTTGTTTTGATGTCATCTATTTTATTTTTTTGTAAATGGTATAATGATGCTGAATGTATGTCTATTAAGGCTTTACTGTCCTCACTGCAGTCGATAAATATTGTGTTGTCACTAGAAAAAAGTCCAAACCATCAAGATAACTAATATGTTACTAGTTATTCTAAATGCAACACTGTTTATTATATGAGAACAGAATGATGACACTAAATCACTTGAGTTTTATTTTATTACTTGAGAATATAATGGTTAACTACAAAACAGATTTGCTGACAGGGAAAAAAGAATGCATCACATACCACTATAGTGATTTTTTTTTTAGAGATATATTTTTCTATTATAAGTCTCCTCTACTATTTTCTTAAAGAGCTTTACTAATTTAGTTGAGAACCTGTAGGTTTGCTGTGAGACCAAGCTGTTCTTCTGTCTATTCAGTCACATGGCAAATGCTATTGCCAAAGACTGACATTGATACACATGACTTGAAGGCTATAATCTGGTATCAATCTTGAAAGACACTATAGAAATTTGTAAAGGCTTTGATGGATGTGTATCTAGAAAAAACTAATTTTCTGTAGCCAAATGATGTATTTTCCCTCCCTTCTGATTAAATGTCAAGCTTGCCCAGCAAATCAATAAGTTAAAAGATGCCATAGGAAGAGATAGTGTGGTTCCTTCTGTCCTGGCTGGCTGCATCTTCAGATGTAAACATTTTCTTTATGTGTGTGAGTTTGTATGAAGAAAGGGCCCTATGCTTTCTCTCCTTACACAGGTAGCTTGGTGGGTGAGCCTACCTGGATTTTGTTAGCAACTGTCTTACAGAGCACTCATTTAAAAACATATTCATTTTTTTGTGGGACTGTGCTGTGGTAACTTTTACATATAAATGAAAAGCTTTTAACCAAATAAAAGAATACTTGTATTACTGTCAACATTGTATGTGTATTGTGGTGCTGGAAAAGGTGAGGAAAGATTCTTAACATAAGCAAAGCACGTTCTTTATTAAGACTTTGAATGAATACCAAATGTCAGTTTTGTCACGGATCTGAGTATGTGTTTGGAATTTCCTAATTTAATGAAAGTGCCAAAGTAATTTCACCAATCTAAGTAGCCTTAGTTGTGAAATGAAGGGGTTGTATCTATTTTTCACTGTCTGTGGTATGCAAGTTCTTAGATGAGGTGCTGCATAGGCATGGAACAACAGTACTGTCCTTAATACAGAGTAGGAAGGTGTATGGAGAGAATACCGGAAAAAACATGGTTACACTGATAGACTCTTGCAGATTATTTATAGGGTGTTGTGTAAATTCATACTTCTAATCTCAGTGCAGCTATCAAAGTGTCAGGGTAAGAAGAATGTAGAAAATCGACATAAATGAGAGAAGGGAGAAGGAATGAGTTCTTCATCAATGTCTGGAGCTGACCTCCAAGCATGGTATGTCCACCCAAATTTGTCATGGCATATAGAAGTTAGGTTGTATTTAGCTCAAGTCCATGTAAAAATAGTGTGGTAAATTAGGTAAGGTTATTGTATTTTGTATTACTGCAGCTTTGTATGAATAAAGAAGTAAGAGAGGTGCATTAAAGCAGTGTTTTTCAGGCAGTGGTTTCATGCTAATGGGGAGATTCTTGCCCACAGGTTCAGTGAATCCTCCCACTTCTATAACTTGAGCTTGGAAGTTTGGGTGATGTTTAACTTTTGTGTACTGCCCTTCTTATAGTGCTTCTGAATACCTTAATGCTTGTAGAAATTTCAATATAAAGTATTTTTGTTAATGAAATAAGAATTTAAAAAATATATTTCTGTCATGCAGTGTTAGTGTTACATTATTTTGATTCTCCTGTGTATTCTGTAATGAATATATTGAGTAATGTTCTTTTTAGAATCAGATCTTTGGACTACTTTTTGTCTTTTCTGACAGTAGTTCCCTAAAATGTAAAATATGTTAGTTTCAAGCTCACAGCCAGGCTAAATGACATGCATTGTACAAAATGAAATCTGGCATTTGCAGTTCTTCTATTCCAGTCACAAATGTTTTAAAGTTTTGAAATAGTTTCAGAGTTTCTTTTCTTTCCTTAATTAGCTGAACTGAGGGAAGTGTTCTATGACCTTTCATTACCTTTTATGGTAGCTGTAAGCTAAGCACAAGTATTGCTTAGTCCCTCACTACAACAGGCATTCTTTTTTGTTGGGTATAAGCATTTCAGATGTTATATCCCATTTTGTTGCTAATATATCTCATACCATTCTAACCTGGGACAGTGACGACCTCATCAGAATGGAAGCAGTCCAGGAAAACAAGATTTGGGCATATGTGGAGGGAGTGCTTGTGGAAAAGTACAGATGGAAATAAAAGGATCTTTCATTTATTGTTGATTCAGTTTCTGAAATGTGTACTCTTCTAAAATTATGTCTTGTACCTGAAACCAGGTCCATAATTTCTGTCGTAGTAAGATAACCTAAGCTAGTGAGTAAAGGATCTTGGACCAGAAGCCTCACTTGGAAAAGCTGTAATTGCTTTTACACAGTTTCTTCAAGAAAGGCCCTTAAGGGCTGATTTTGATTTAGCATATTCAGCAAGTGCCTTGAAGTATCATAAATTGTTTAAGTATCATTAAAGAAATGGATTAATTTATTAAGGTTTTCAGTTTTATAGGTTTGATACCTCTTTACTAGCAGCATAATATCATACCCATTACTGGTTGCCTGAGTAAATAGCACAGTGAAGATGCTTTCCACTTTTGTGTGCTGGAGAGTTTTCCACTGGTCAAGCTCAGTAATGATATGAAAATGGCTTTGTGTAAATAAAACACATAGTTGCTACCCTGATGTAGACCTATTAGTGCTGTCTTTTTGCTGGCTATTAATGGTACTTAATGCTGTAATGTAGTGAGGTGCCATTTGCAGCTTGAAGGAGAGCTGATTTTGTTTGAGGCTTTTGTTTGAGGTAATAAATTTTCCTTCTTATTTCCTTCTCTGTACACATGTCCAGTCCTGGGATTTATTTTTCCGAAATGCTAATGCTGGCCAAGCATATGATCCCCATCTACAAGATCAGTTGGAGAGAAAGGCATCATTTCTTCAGAGCCATGGCCTGGCCCAGACACCAGGTAAAGCTGAAAAGCTTGTTGAAGATCACCTTGCTGTGCAGTCTTTGATAAGAGCATACCAAGTAAGTGTACTTTGGGGTAGGTGTGGAAGGGACTCTTCTTACATTTTTGTTTGTCTTCTGATCTTAATTCTTGCCTGTTGTCTTACTTCAGGTCCATAACGTCTTGAACCTGGCAGTTTTGTCTTCCCTGCACAGTGTCTGACCACTGAGGTCCTGGATTCAGACTAGGATGCTCCTCTGTCTTAGCAAATTCCAGATTCAGATTACCCACATCCCTGATGCCTTTTATCTGATTTAACCTGAAGGCAGTTCATGGAGATAGCAGTTTGTGAAAGGAAATACAAATCTGTTGGGTTTTGCATATTTACCAGGAGCAGAAGCCAAACATGTTGAAGCTTAGCCTTTACTGTTATTTTGACTCACTTGACTATATTCAGTTTGCAGGTGTGTCTGGTTCAGTAAGGTACTTGACCAAATTGGAAAACTAAGTGTCGTGGTTTAAGGCCCTCACGCAGTTCTCTCACTCACTCCCTCCTCTTTCTTCCCCCAGCCCCGCGGGGATGGGGAGGAGAATCAAAAGAATGCAACTCCCACAGGTTGAGATAAGAACAGTTTAGTAACTAAGGTATAGCAAAAAACACTACTGCTACCACCAGTAATTATAATGACAAGGAAATAAAAGGGAAGAGAATACAGCTGCTCACCACCTGATACCCAGTCCGACCACGCAGTACACCCCCCACCCTTCTGGATCACTGCCCTCTGTTTTTTTGCATCCTGGGCATGACGTGCTGTGGTGACCTCATTGGTCAGTTTGGGTCAGGTGTCCTGTCTCTGCTTCCTCCTGACTTCCCCTCCTCCCTGGCAGAGCATGAGACTCAGAAAGTCCTAGGTCAGACCAAAACATTCTAAGCTGTAACTGAAAACACTGGTGTTATCAGCGCTGTTCCCAGGCCAAAAGTCAAAACCACAGCGCTGCACCAGCCTACTATGAAGGAGAAAAAATGACTGCTACTGTTGAACCGAGGATACTAAGTTATCTGAAATGGCTTTGCTTGATATGAAGGCAGTTGTCCTGAATATACTGGTACTAATGAATCTTCTGATCTGTGCAGCAAAATAAGAACTTTTCCCTTTCTTCAAAAGTAAACTTTTCCGTCATATGAGTCTCTCTTCACCTCTGGGAAGGTCTGTGTTACATAGTTCTGAATGTTACTACCTTCCTTTAAGAAAAGAAGAAGTGAGTTTACTTGTTGATACATCTAGTGTGAATTTTTAGATTCCTGATTTGAGGAGGATTATAGGTAGAAAGAGAAAGGAGAAATAATGAATTAACCAGAAACTGAATTTTGGGAGACTGATAGTACTGAGTTTGGGTCAGCTTTGAATTTCTTTTTGAGAGCTGTTCATGAAAGTTGACTGTTTCACATTCAGATTTTCTTTAACCCTTTTATTAAATTAAGAAATTAAGTCTAATATCCTAAGACTTTTAACTCCTGTTTGCTGTGATCAGAGAAATAGAAGAACAACTCTTATTTCTGTACACATCACATTGTCACCATTGATTCAGTTATGAGCCATGTTATTCCAGCTGCTGGAGAGGTGTTGTAAAAGAGTAGAAAGGTTTGTTGACTTTAAGGAATATATGAAATTTGCTTAGAAATAGCTATGTAGCAAACAACAACTTCAGCCAGTTTACTTTTCTTTGCAGTAAAAAATGGTTGAAGAATTAGAGAAAATTGGAGAATGTTAGGCTGCTTTGACACCGTTTACTTGAAAATAGTTCAGGGGTTGCTATTCTGTTTCCTTTATTTGAAAGTCTGTGCTATGCAACTGAAGTGGTCAGTCAGAAATGTCTGTATAAATGGCATGAACCCATGTATTTTGCAGCAATGAAAGAGGTTTATCTAAAGCAACTGTCTATTTTTAAAAGGTATTTAATACCCTCTGAATTCAGTGTTGAAGGGATATGATTAATTTGTGACCTTCCTTTACCTAATAATGAAATGAAGTGGAGAAGGATACAGAATTTTCATTTTTCAAGCCTGTCAGTATTTTATGGACTTTTGTGGTAAACTGCTTTGTGGTCTGTTGAGCTGGTCTTCTGAAAAGGCTGTTAATCTCTTGCCTTTTTTATGCAGAACACTGCATGTGCTGAAAGGATTTCCAGTGAAATGTGTGTGCTTAACAAAAAGGAGTCTACATAAATTAATGTCTTGAATCTTCTTTTTTTGCCTTTTTGTCTAGAAAATATGATTTTAAAGTCTAGTTTCAGGTAGTCTGTATTTGCACTTTGTCAAATTTGTGGCAATTGTTGAAAAATTTCCATGCATGTGTTTTCAAAATGTCGAGTTTTGCAGTTGCTACTTTTTTCAGTATGCAGTGAAATAAGTGGAAGCTATTAAAAAATTACTTGATATTTAGGAAAATATTGTTTCTAGTTAAAGACCAGACTGCTTCTGTAGTGTAATATGGCACATCCATTTGCTTTTCTGTGTTTTGATGTTCTTGCTAATCTTTTTCCTCTTCCTACTAATACTGCAGACAGGTTTTGCTTGGGGAGGTGAATTATTTTTCTGTTGATGATGCTTGAGACAGAATTGTTTGCTTAGTTCCAGTCAGATAGACTTTGTGTGTGGTAAACAATAAGGTGGCACAGATGTTGCCATGGGCATTATTTGGCCTGTCAGAGTTTTATTACTGGTGATGCAAAAAATCTCACAGGCCACGCTGAATTTACAAGGCTGGTGGTTCTAAAAAAGATGCTGTATCTGTTTGCTTATGAGTGGAAAGCATTTTGTTATGAATTCTCCTACAAATACAGAACATTTGAATAACGTTTTTACAAGTCACTTGATGAACCATGCTTTAACCACACTCTATTACTGTGTGGTGCAATTCATTATTAATATTGCAGTTTATGGATATATTTTTTTTCAGAGACAATTAGAATACTAGTAGTGTAAATGAAATTCTACCAAGGTGATCTGAATTTGTCCTTAAAAAGAAAAACAGTAAGGAGAAAATATTAAGATATTAATTTATAAAAAGCTTTAAATTTGGTATATGAGAGTCACTCACAAGAGAGGTTAAAAGATGTTTACTTTGTGGCTGTACTGAATCAATTAGTTATTTCTTCTGTGGCAATGTTATATGTTAATATAAGATACTAGTTTATAGCAACGTGTGGTGTGGATAAAACCAGTAATATTGATAACGAAAGATGGCTAAATTCCCTGCTAAATTTGTGTTCTTGGGTGTCTTGAATGTCAATTTCATCATAGATTAAATTCCCAAGATTGCATGAATGAAAGTAAATGCTATCTGATACTATCCAATGTGGAGCAGAGCTCATGAAGAGCACTTCCAATATAGACTTCTTCAGCACCAATCTATGTTTCAGGTCAGCAGTGCTCTATTTTAGTGTTCTGCAGGTGTGGGAAGGCAAAACCAAAATGAATGAATTAGTAAATGATAGGATATAGAAAAGTCATAGTTATTTAATTTTGCCCAAAGATTTAGAGTATGAACTTAAAGTAAGGTGGTTTTTTGTGTTTTTTTTTTTTTTTTTTTTTTGATTAAACTTCAGTGTAATTTAAAATTCTATGTGAGACAAAATAAAGCTAATGTTCTAATGTGTATTCAGCAATTTTTAATAGAGGTATTGCAGATAAGCGTATCTAGAGATAAAGTATACCTATCCAGAGATATGTATGTTTATTTCCTTATGGAAATATATGCTTATGTTCTTATGGAAAAACTTGGGAAATATGAGCCTTTCATGACGTTAGTTGTGTTTGTTTATTCGAATTCATGACTGATATGCATACTGTGGAGAGATATACAGTGGCTTTTTCCTTTGTTGACTTTTCTTAGTGTGATTTTACTTTTTTCTCCCTTCTATTGCAGATCCGTGGCCATCATGTGGCTCAGCTGGATCCCCTTGGAATTCTGGATGCAGACTTGGATTCGTTTGTTCCATCTGACTTAATCACTACAATCGATAAACTTGGTGCGTGCACTGTATGCATTGTTATTTGCAATGGTTGTTTGTCTCTTTTGTTTCATTGGGCTGAGGTGAGGTAATAAGACATTTCAGATAAGCTTCTGCCTTTTCTGCTTGCTTGTATCATGGAATAGTTTCTTTGGCATCTGTAAAGAGGCTCAGACTTCAGGATGATGAAATTTCTACTCAGATCAGGGGTGAGATTCCTGCGAATTCACCTTCTGATGAATGGTCATTATAAACACTTTATAAACACCAAATCTTATGGTTTTGAGCCGCACCAGAAATTAATTAGGCCAAGATTCTGGTAATCTAATTTACTTTTATACCGTTATGCTTGATACTTGTTTTGACTGGGGACATCTGAAGGCTAGTGAAAAGGGAAACCAAATAAAACCAACTTGCTGGATAGAGGAACTACATTTAATACCAAATTTTGATTCTAGCTTCTGATACTTATTCCTGCTGTATAACTTGAAGTCTGTTTGAAGTTATCAGAAGAAAACATGGAAAGTGTAGAAATCTTGACTTGTGTATGTTATTCAGTGGTGATCATTTCAGTTTACAGCTGAAAGAGTGTAATACACTGGGGTCTGCTTTTGCAAAGGTTGTTTAGGTTGCTAAGGTGGCATGGCTTTGAGAGATTGCACTGATCAATTTCTTTGCTCCCTCTGCTTGAGTAAAACCCCATCTTATTGATTTTTCTCTACTCTTTAATCTACCTGGTTAAAAAGATGGTTTTATTCTTGGCAAAGACACTGAATCAATTTTATTTTGATATGTAGAGAGGCTTTTTGGACAGGGCATAAAACATAGTGCAGGTACTAGAGAAAACACATTCTGCTTAATTTTACTTTAAGTACCTCTACTGCCTCTTTGCTGCTGTATTTTCTATTTCTGGTGGTAGGAAAAGAAGCAGTTCTGACCATTTATCCTATCAAGGCATGCTTAAGACTACATAGAGAGGTGCTTACACAAATCAGGGGTTCTTTTTGAAGTTTGTCAGCTTTGATTAAAGGAAAATATCTACTAGAAAATACATTAGACATTTACTGAGCAAATATAATTTGCTTGGAGCATGGGTGATTGCTAGCACGTCAGTACAAATTTCTTTAAACTCTGCAGATAGTTTAGTACAGAGTGCTGTGACTCACCAGAAGGCATCATACTGAAGCTCTCATGAGCATAGGAAAAACATGCTAGACTCTGAATGAGAAGGGGGATGTGTCTGAGTGTGACTGAGGTGATAGTTCAGTTTGTGAGGGAAAACATTTCTAACATAGTCTTGGCACCACAAAAAAGGGAAGGATCTTAAATGTTGTTTATCCTTGAATGTTCCAGGCAGAAACCTTACGGAAGGTCTCTGGTAGTACAGAAAGTATTTTAATATTTGATTTTTCTGTGCATTTTGTTATGTCATCTGATTGTTTTTTTTCTGAGAAACTTTCTGGTAGGAAGTTTCTTCTGGGAGTTGCTTCTAAGAATGCAGCTAGTTGCAGATGTACCTACTGCATGATTCAAAATACAGCATTGTTTTCAGAAACTCTTGGATTTTGATGAGATCATATCTCTTTAAATATGAGGTGATGCTTCGGTAAATATGCAGTGCTGTTGTACAAAGCACAGATGTTCTGTGTGTGCCCAGATCACTCCTGTACGTGTTCTGGTTTATGCATGGCAGAACATGAAAAGCCTATGAAGTCAGAGAAAGTCAACAAAAGAAAAGAAAAAAAATAGGATGTTAGCACTGCTTGCTTTCAAAAGACACCACAGCCTCTGTCATCTCCTGTGTCCCTCCCAGCTCCTCTTTTTCTTCTCTCTTTAAAAATTACATAAATTTTGTGCTGGAAAAAATTTACTATGGTACAAAAAAAGGAGAAATAGTGGTACACAAAAATTTTTGCTGGTCACTCCGGGTTTAATATTTTAATATATTATTAAAATATTATTAAACACAAAATGCACCATTTTAAAATGTGTTATTTTCATAATGCAAAATGTGTTATTACTGACAGCGCTTTGTAGTAAAAGTGATGGTAACACAGGTCTAGGGCCTGACTTCAACTCTAAATGCTAAGTTCCATTATTATTTCATCTTTTAATTGCTTCCTTGCTTTCATCATCAGAAAATTCATTTAACAGGAAATAAGGATCACTATTATATATTGATTTAAGCGTTACACGCAGGCTTATCACTGTCATACAGTGTTAAAGTGGATGCCTACAGCTTATCTGGAACCAAATAAAGAATTCAAAACTGAAAGTAGAGAAGCTGTTTTTAATTTTTAGATGTCCACACACACATATATAGTTTTATGTATACGTAAATTTCTATAGCTGTATGTAATGTTATTGTAAGTTTTGTAGATTTGCTTTTTATAATTGTAAGAAGCTTTTTTTCCTTTCTTTGTTTAACAGGTTTAGATTAAACCTTACCATGCAAAGCCTTTAACTTACATTGATACCATTCTTTCAGTCCTATCTGTTGTGTATTTTGGCTTTTCAAACTATATTCTCATCCAGAAGTTGTTCAGATATGTTGAAATCAAGATGGGACAATTATTAAAAGCCTTTCGTTCAGTAGTTGGGGGTGCATGTGTGGAAATGTGTCTGCTTTATAAGGGGCCACTGATTGGGAAATAGAGCTTTAGAGATCATTACATGGCTATTTCAAACTTCCTATAAAGAGAAAGAAGATGAACAGGGATATCTTGGGAGGTATATCAGAGTGTTTGCACAGTGTAGCATTGAGCAAGTTTTCTTTTAGTCTATCCATTAATGTTGTATAAATTAGTTTAGTATGCTTCCCACTAACTGGTTCTGTCTGTGAAAAGTGGTTATTTCTGTTTGCTGCTCATGATAGAGCAAGGAAGAAGTCACAATCATTGCAGTTAGTTATTTTACTAAACAGTGGAGTGCAAGAGATAATATGGGGAGTTGATGGCATGTATGTAAAAATATAAAAAGGTTTGGGTGATTTTCATTTTGGTTGTTCTGTCAGAGCATTTAAGAAGGAATGGTTTTATACTTCTAATCAAATAATAACTATTTAATTAAAACATTCCAGACTAGTGGATGTCTCCAAAATATTCACATTTTAAGTTTTTAATCTCGTACCTTCTTTCTTGATATTGCTTTATTAAACTTAATTCATGGTGGTTTGAAAAACAATGACTAGTTCCTTTTTTGTCTCCTGCCCTGCTTCACAACTGATATCATACCTGTTGTAGGGTTTTATGGTTTGCATGAATCAGATTTGGACAAAGTCTTTCAGCTGCCCACAACCACCTTCATAGGAGGAAATGAGAACAGTCTTTCTTTGCGAGAGATCATCAAACGATTGGAGGTCAGTGGGACGTTTTGTGATTTGTGATTGTTTTTCATCCAAACAGAAGTGAACATTTTCTAGTCAGTCATAAACTTACCATTTGTCAGTTACTAATGGAGCACGTAAGGAATCCAAATGCTGTTAAAAACAACCCTTGGACTGTTTCTACAGATGGCAGCACCATCAGTTTCTTTGCCTGCATATCTGAAATACATAGGTTAAGAATGAGTAGAAAAGAGGTGAATATGGTAGAATACTAATTTTGGCCCTAGTTCTGTAAAGAGTTGACATTGTTTCAAA
Source organism: Forpus xanthops (assembly GCA_032466535.1). Classification (NCBI taxonomy): domain Eukaryota; kingdom Metazoa; phylum Chordata; class Aves; order Psittaciformes; family Psittacidae; genus Forpus; species Forpus xanthops. The sequence goes on from JASSUY010032960.1 coordinate 47,620, forward strand.
GGAATAGAGCCTTTAGAACTTGCCTTTTAAATGTTCAATGACAGATAAACCACCTTTGCACCTTTATACTTGGGATGTGCAGGGGTTGCTCTCAGAGCCCTTGCTTTACTGACGCTTCTACCTAGGTGAAAATACGAGGTATGGATACTAAATTCATGAAGCCCAGCTGTAGCTTGTAGATAGTGCTGGTCCTTGTTTTCCATCCCCAATCCTTTTTCTAGTTTCATTATCTGACAGGCGATATGGTTATGCCATGTGATGTCACCAAAGCTAGAACAATTGAAAGCAAAAATAATTAGAAGGAATAAATATAATTAGAGGGGAACTCCAAGTAGCAAAACAGTGAGTAGGAATGGTAATGAATTTGTAAACTACTGAGTTAGTAAGTATTGGATATTCCTGATTGTCCTTTTTCTAGGATGTTGAAGTACTGAATTTGTAGATATTTCTGTTGCACAGTAATGAAATCCATAAGAGTAAAAAGGACTAGGCATGAGGAGATAATTTAAAGGCTGAAATACAGAACTGAGTTACAAGTATGTAAAAATAAAAGCATATAAGAGTTCATGGCTTTGATCTGTTGCAAGTGTAAGAGAATGTATTGACTGGCACATCTGACTATTACATCAGTTTAGATGATGCATGGTAGTTTGCATGTCTCTGTTGCACAGTTGAGCTCCGTGTTTGCTTTCTGGTTTTGCACTGCATGCCTGTGGAGCAATTTTCAGGAGATAACCCTGAAAATTGTCATGTGCAAATGAATATCAAAATTTAGAAACCTCAGGGAACTGAACGAAGAGAAGCAACCCTCTGGTTTTCCTCTTCTCCTCAGAGCTTTGGATTTTTTTTCTTAATTAAAGTTAACACTAAATTCCTTTTTAGAGGCAGTAAAGAGCACACACTATGTGTTCAATGTGGGTTTGTCTCAAATCGAACTCAAATTGGGTCTTAGTTCTGTTGACTTGGATTTGGACACATTTTTCTGGAGAAATACTCTAAGGTAAGAAAAAGCAAATGAAGAAATGCAGCAGGCAGCTAAAACTTCTGAAATGTCTGCATTTTTTCCCTGCCCTTTCTCTACTCTCAGCTGCTTGGCTTCTTTTTTGAGATTTGCAGTCTTCTGAGACTTGACAGTTATCAGATAATTTTCATGAAGCTTCATAGCTGTCCTCTCATTGTTTTTATGGCTTGATTTCAGGTGACATTTAAAAAGACAGGGTAAATTTTGATGAATGTCATGAAATCCTTGCTAGTGCATCTGAAGAAAAGACTATTACACCTGCAAGAACAGTCATGAGTTAGGTGAAATACGACAGTTTAAGGCAGGTTTATTGGCCAATCTTGAATGTATAACCAAATGAGAGTCTTCCAGATTCAAAATTTTGTAATGGCACAGAACTAGATTGAGTAACATAATTTGTTTGCTTATAGGATTACTGTGGGGAAGATACAGTGGAAGAGGAAGAAGACAAGATAGCTTTCAGAGGAATAATATATGCAGAAAATGTAATTTGAAAAATGTATTTGTTTCTTCATGGCTCATTAACTTCCAAAGCCCATGTGTTGGTGTTTTCACATCCTAGAATACCTACTGCCAGCACATTGGCTTGGAGTTTATGTTCATCAATGATGTGGAGCAGTGCCAATGGATCCGGCAGAAGTTTGAAACTCCAGGAGTTATGAAGTTTACTAATGAGGAGAAAAGGACTTTGTTAGCAAGGCTGGTGCGCTCAATGAGGTATGCTGGGGTGGCACTTGGGGCTGCTTTATGACTGCTGGGTGTAATCTGGTATGGGAAGCTGGTGTGGTGAATTGTTGAGGTGGAGGTGAAGAGTCTAAGTGAAATTGAGTACAAGTGGGTGTACTTTATCTGGTTGGGATATCAAAGGGAAGCACGTGCTGTGAGATGGAGTCAGGGTACGTGTAGTGAACGTTAGTATTCCATTTCCTTAAAAGGTAAATTGTTCTGTAACACTTGTGCAGCCTTTAGTGGCATATCTGGCAATGTTTTCATTGGCATGCAGAGCTAAACTGGGGGAAAAAAAAATGTTTTAACAGACTAGTATTATGCATCTGCGTTAGAGATTCATAATTTCTTTCAGAAAATAGGTGTCAGAACAGCACTGGTTACTGATCTTATGCTATATCCTACCTACTGTGCATCTTTGTAGAACCATGATGAAAGGAATCCATCCCAATGGTCAGCTCAGGAAGAATTTTTAGATGGGTGAGGTGTCCCTGCCCATTGCAGGGGGGTTGGAACCAGATGGTCCCTTCCAGCCCCAACCATTCTATGATTATATGGGTGAAGTGTTGACATGAACATTGTTTGACTTCCTGGGGTGGTAACAGTCTTTGTGGGAAGCTGTGCCGGGATGGGACTGGATTTGAGAGCCATAATGTGATTTCAAGTCCTGTTTCTTCCATTTTCCTTTTGCGGTATGCCAAGATGTGCTGTATGGTTGCATGACCTGGCAGCAGGAGTTTTGGTCTCTGCACTATATGAATGCATGGTTGGAAACAGCTTATTGATTGCTCCCATTGTGGCAATCTGTATGGAAATACTATGATCCCAGAGGCTGAATTACCATCTTGCCCCTAGAACAAGAATGTATTCTCAGGCATATGATCGATTGCAGTTCTTACAATTTGAAGCAGTTTGTATATCCTTTGATAAACACAAGAGTTAGAAATTTATAAAAATACATTTTTTTACTAAGCTTCTATTTTAAAAGATTTAAAACTTAAATGCATATTGAAGGTGTCGGAAGGTATTTTTGCTGGGTATTTTGTTTCCCAATATTATAGCAAGATTATCTCATTAAAAGTTTAATTTAAATAAAAAAAGTCTGTTAGTGGTCAAGTGAATATTGCACTTGAGTAAGCTTGTTTAACAAGCCCTCAGCATCTCTATTTATCTTGTGGCAAGTATTCTGCTTTCATTCCTGCCTAAGCTGTGAAAATATCTGGGGTTTCTAGAAGCATGAAGGAGCCAAACATTCATATTCTGCCAAATTTCTGGTTGTGCTCTTGAGACTTGTGGTTTTGTAAAGCGGATAGTAATAATTTTGCTCAAGAATACCATTTTCAAAAATGTTCATTCCAAGTACTATATAGTTCAGTACTTGAAACTGAATTTTAAAGTAGGATTTCTACTTGAAACTGAATTTTAAAGTAGGATTTCTCATCCTTTGTGCTGTTCAGTGTGTTATTGAGCAAAGGGTAATTTTTAACTTTTCCTCCTGTGAAAGTACTGTATGTCTTTGAGCTACTCTGTGTATGCATTGGTAAACAATGTGTCATGGTTTAAGCCCAGCCACTTAACTCAGTCTCACCCAGCTGCCTGCTCATCCCTGTCCCTTTTCCCCTTCCCAGGTGGAATGAGGAGGAGAACAGAAAGAACATAAACCCCACAGATGTGTCTGTGAAACATTTTAGTTTTGCAGTAGTGGCAGCTTGCCTCAAATAATGAGCTTTCTGCTTGTCCAGTATTGGCTTGCTGCAGCAATGAGGAGGAAAACAGTGTGTACACCACTTTGATTTGTCATGTAGGACTTGCTGTTCACATGGGACCTCACTTGCAATTTATATAAACTGGCATAGCCCATCAAACTTCCTTGAGGAATTCTGATAGCATATCTCAGCTGAGAGTCTGGCTTGTTGTTTGGATGGTTGAATTGTAAGGGTATTGATGGGCAAGCTAAGGAGAGTCAGCAATTCTTCATTTCGCTGCTTTTAGGACTTCAGTCTAAAGAGGTAAATGTCAGCATTCTGTATGAGGAATAGGCCAAGTATTAATGGATTATGGGACTATTATGAGTTGAGGCATTGCACAGATGACTTAACCAATACAGTTATTTTTGTGAAGATGTATTTTCTTTGCGTTTTGTATCCCGAAGCTTTACAACATATAATCCTTTCAACATTTGTTAAAAGGTGCTTTTTTAAACACTCACATTGCCTCTGGCCCAAATGCATTACAGAATGAAAGAACATAGGGCTGTCTAGGATTGACATCTTTCTCCAGCTGAAGCTGAGGCAGAGATACCAGTGTCCTAGTTCTTTTTGGCATGTTACCGTTACATCACATGGTCTGAGACGAGCCCTGCTGTTGAATAGGACCTGTGAAGTAGGAGTGCTTTTCTGCTGTGGTCTTCTACAAGCATTTAATTTTCAGAAAATGCGGATTCTCTGTTCTGTTTTCTTTAGTCCATAGAAGAGACTTCTTTGCTGTCACTCTGCCTTCCCAGTGAGCAGTATATGTTTTGTGTACACAGGAAGAAGCAGAGTTTAACTTGGGAAGTGAATTTTGTCTGAAGTGGAAACTTATCTTCCTGTCTGAATTGTTTCAAAGTCCCAGCAAATACTTCTCAAATGGAGGAGAAAGATGACTTAATTCTCTCCTATGTCTCCTCCCTTCATGTCCTTAATTCCAGAGGCCTAAAAGCATGTATTCACATAAGTTTTAAAACAGTGTAATGTAATTTTATTTGCTAAAAGACATTTGACAACTAATAAGATTTTGTTACTTCATCATAATATAAACACTGTCTCTTGTTTTCTTATGTTTTATTTTGTTTTCTTTTTGGCAAAGATTTGAAGACTTCCTTGCTCGCAAGTGGTCTTCCGAGAAGAGATTTGGTTTGGAAGGATGTGAAGTAATGATTCCTGCACTTAAGACCATCATTGATAAATCCAGTGAAATGGGAATTGAATATGTTATAATGGGGATGCCTCATAGGTAATGTTGATGGAAATCTCACAGCAAATGAGTTTATTGTCTGAAGTTTTGGTTTCTAGAAGCTTGATATTAAGAACATCTAGGATAGCAAGAGTAGGATATAGCAAGTAATAGAAACACAGAACTGTAACAGATACCTGTCAGTGAGAGGCTACAGGCTTCACAGGTAAATGCAAGCAAAACTCTTTTCAACGTACTTTGAAGCTGCAAGCAAATGGGGCAGCAGCCATGGTATCTATCCCATTGCATAGAGTCTAGAACTGAGACAGCTTGGCAAGATAGTATCAAACTTACTTTTGCAGTCTGCCTTTAAGTAATTATTAATGTCATTATATTAAGACTGTTAGATAGCTACAAAATTCATTGCTGCTACTTGGATAACAGAGTGTTATAAAACACCTGTGGGAATGCACTGGAGGAACTTTGTGATGGAAAGAAGGGTAGAGTGAAGAGTTTCAGGTTCAGAAGTTTGAAATGAACTTCTTATGAATTGCTGACAGAGTGGTTTGCTGATTTTATAAGCTTCATACTATTAACTCTGTTATTACCATTTTTGAGACATAACTGTGCTTGGAATTTTTTTAGAGGTAGACTGAATGTATTGGCTAATGTAATCCGAAAAGAACTGGAGCAGATCTTCTGTCAGTTTGATCCTAAACTTGAAGCAGCTGATGAGGTAAGATATTTCTTCAATAGATCTATGTAGAGTGGTCAACATTCAAGGTAATGTTTTGGTCATTTTGCTTATTTATTATGAAAAGAGCATTGTCAGATGCTGAAATGCATGTCTTCTTTTGTAGTTTGAGCAATGTGATTTGGTGAAATTTCTTAACAAATTTAAAGACTATACCTCTAATATGCAGAAGGTATCTCAGGAATGACTATAGATAGTTAAGTTCCAGGTCATTTGACTGAGTTTGTAATCCCTAAGCATCTTTCTTTGTTTTATATAAATGAAATGAGTGTCAATATTTTGTTAATATTTATCTGAAAATAAAATAGGAACAATGCTCCAGTTTGAAATTACGGTGTCATGCCCATAGTGCATATTGATGTACAGTTAGCTAGATGCATTTTTCAGACTGAAGGCACAACTTTTTGGTGTAGTCAATAGGATGTACCTGACATAAATGACATTCCTGAATTGTGACTACATCTTGCGTGTTAGGGATCTGGGGATGTAAAATATCATCTGGGAATGTACCATGAGAGGATCAACCGAGCAACAAACAAGAAAATCACTCTGTCCCTGATGGCTAACCCTTCTCACTTGGAAGCAGTTGATCCCGTTGTGCAAGGGAAAACAAAAGCTGAACAGTTTTATCGGGGGGATACAGCGGGGAAGAAGGTAAATATTGTTTAACATAGTAACACTTACTGGTAGCTTTTCGTAATTTTAATAAAAATAGTTTTCTGGTATTTTTGTATCACACAGTCTTTCTCTTTTCCCTTTACACAAAAGGGATATACCACCTGTTGAACTAGATAAGATTTTTGACATGCTACCTCAAGGGTAACTTCAGGAAGTGAGCTTAAACTTTCTTTCGTTTGAGAACTAAGCAAAGACAGCAGAATGCTGAGAAGTCTCTAATTTATTATAAAAATATAGTTCTATTTTGTAAGCATTACAGAAATATGGAGCAAAGAAATCCTGCTGAGAGGATTAAATTACAGGTTTGCTTTCTAATATGTGTGTGGATAATTCTCCCTTTAGGTTATGTCCATATTATTGCATGGGGATGCTGCCTTTGCAGGACAAGGAGTGGTTTATGAGACATTTCATCTTAGTGACCTGCCATCTTATACCACGAATGGCACTATTCATGTTGTGGTCAACAACCAGGTAACAAGTAGAGCATTTTCCAATCAATTTGTCTTCTGAATAGTTGCTAGTGTATTCAGTTTTATTCTTGTTTTCATTAGCTGGGTGCATTGTTCCCTATCTTCATTAGAATTAGGATGTTTCTGAAAATTATCATAGTATCTAGCAACTCTTACTGAATAATATTTTATTACCTATATTTATTTCATTCAATTTGTGAATTGTTTGATTTGTTTTGTTCTTGAGGGAGTAAAATGAAACTAGCTAGCCAAAATGAAAAGCTGATACTACTGCTATCTAAATGACTATTAAATGAAAATCTTAAATGTTTAAAAAAAAAGTAGGGGGTGATGCCCAACTCATTTTAATGGAAGTTTCTGGAACTTTTAGATTGGCTTCACCACAGACCCCCGTATGGCCCGTTCATCTCCATATCCTACTGATGTTGCTCGTGTGGTCAATGCTCCTATTTTTCATGTGAATGCTGATGACCCTGAAGCAGTGATGTATGTGTGCAGTGTAGCTGCAGAATGGCGAAACACATTCAATAAAGATGTGGTGGTTGACTTGGTAGGTCTTGATTTTTTTCATTCTGTGAATTCTGTACTATTTTCTTATTTTTTTGTGGTTTAGAAGACCCAGTAAAGAAACATACTTTGATTTTAATGGCCTTTAGTTTCTTCATTTAAACAAAGCAAAACAGTAATAGGTCCACAAGGATCCATAGTTGGTTTTATACCTCCTAAAATCTCTGTAAAACTATGAAATGGAAAGATTGCATTTTACATTTTTTTCCCTACCACCAGAAACAATATTTCCTGTTGTAGGTTTGCTACCGTAGGAGGGGGCACAATGAAATGGATGAACCGATGTTCACCCAGCCTCTAATGTACAAGCAAATTCATAAGCAGGTGCCAGTGCTGAAGAAATATGCTGACAAACTGATTGCAGATGGGACTGTAACACTGC